>JAVYIG010015601.1:0-35157 GCA_035222895.1 Strongylocentrotus droebachiensis | reverse complement strand
CAATGTCGAAAACGATTAAATCGCGTATATACTGTCATAATGCGCAATACAAGAGTCATTTGAAGCATTTTTTTTTAGTTTGTGATCCCATTTGCAAATAACTTTCTTAAAAAGAATGCTATGGTTTCCTAAGTGGTATCATTATGTTGCGCTCGAGCACCTCTACCTGTTCGCGCCATCGGTTTACCTTTCTCATCTTTATTATTGCGCAATGTCGAAAACGATTAAATCGCGTATATACTGTCAATAGTGCATAGTAGAAGAGTCATTTGTAGCATTTTTTTAGTTTGTGATTCCATGTGCAAATATCTTTCTTAAAAGAATGCTATGGTCTCCTAAGTGGTATCATTATGTTGCGCTCGAGCTCCTCTATCTGTTCGCGCCATCGGTTTTTTTACCTTTCTCATCTTTATTTATTGCGCAATGTCGAAAACGATTAAATCGCCTATATACTGTCAATAGTGAATTAGTAGAAGAGTCATTTGTAGCATTTTTTTAGTTTGTGATCCATGTGCAAATATCTTTCTTAAAAAGAATGCTATGGTCTCCTAAGTGGTATCATTATGTTGCGCTCGAGCTCCTCTACCTGTTCGCGACATCGGTTTACCTTTCTCATCTTTATTATTGCGCAATGTCGAAACGATTAAATCGCGTATATACTGTCAATAGTGCATAGTAGAAGAGTCATTTGTAGCAATTTTTTTAGTTTGTGATCCCATGTGCAAATATCTTTCTTAAAAAGAATGCTATGGTCTCCTAAGTGGTATCATTATGTTGCGCTCGAGCTCCTCTATCTGTTCGCGCCATCGGTTTTTACCTTTCTCATCTTTATTTATTGCGCAATGTCGAAAACGATTAAATCGCGTATATACTGTCAATAGTGCATAATAGAAGAGTCATTTGAAGCATTTTTTAGTTGTGATCCCATGTGCAAATAACTTTCTTAAAAAGAATGCTATGGTCTCCTAAGTGGTATCATTATGTTGCGCTCGAGCTCCTCTATCTGTTCGCGCCATCGGTTTACCTTTCTCATCTTTATTTATTGCGCAATGTCGAAAACGATTAAATCGCGTATATACTGTCATAATGCGCAATACAAGAGTCATTTGAAGCATTTTTTTTAGTTTGTGATCCCATTTGCCAATAACTTTCTTAAAAGAATGCTATTGTCTCCTAAGTAGTATCATTATGTTGCCGCTCGTAGCTCTCTATCTGTTCGCGCCATCGGTTTACCTTTCTCATCTTTATTTATTGCGCAATGTCGAAACGATTAAATCGCGTATATACTGTCATAATGCGCAATACAAGAGTCATTTGAAGCATTTTTTTTAGTTTGTGATCCCATTTGCAAATAACTTTCTTAAAAGAATGCTATGGTTTCCTAAGTGGTATCATTATGTTGCGCTCGAGCTCCTCTACCTGTTCGCGCCATCGGTTTACCTTTCTCAACTTTATTTATTGCGCAATGTCGAAAACGATTAAATCGCGTATATACTGTCAATAGTGCATAGTAGAAGAGTCATTTGTAGCATTTTTTAGTTTGTGATTCCATGTGCAAATATCTTTCTTAAAAAGAATGCTATGGTCTCCTAAGTGGTATCATTATGTTTGCGCTCGAGCTCCTCTATCTGTTCGCGCATCGGTTTTTACCTTTCTCATCTTTATTTATTGCGCAATGTCGAAAACGATTAAATCGGTATATACTGTCATAATGCGCAATACAAGAGTCATTTGAAGCATTTTTTTTTAGTTTGTGATCCATTTGCAAATAACTTTCTTAAAAAGAAAGCTATGGTCTCCTAAGTGGTATCATTATGTTGCGCTCGAGCTCCTCTACCTGTTCGCGACATCGGTTTACCTTTCTCATCTTTATTTATTGCGCAATGTCGAAAACGATTAAATCGCGTATATACTGTCAATAGTGCATAATAGAAGAGTCATTTGAAGCATTTTTTAGTTTGTGATCCCATGTGCAAATAACTTTCTTAAAAAGAATGCTATGGTCTCCTAAGTGGTATCATTATGTTGCGCTCGAGCTCCTCTATCTGTTCGCGCCATCGGTTTACCTTTCTCATCTTTATTTATTGCGCAATGTCGAAAACGATTAAATCGCGTATATACTGTCATAATGCGCAATACAAGAGTCATTTGAAGCATTTTTTTTAGTTTGTGATCCCTTTTGCAAATAACTTTCTTAAAAGAATGCTATGGTCTCCTAAGTGGTATCATTATGTTGCGCTCGAGCTCCTCTATCTGTTCGCGCCATCGGTTTTTACCTTTATCATCTTTATTTATTGCACAATGTCGAAAACGATTAAATCGCGTATATACTGTCATAATGCGCAATACAAGAGTCATTTGAAGCATTTTTTTTTAGTTTGTGATCCCATTGCAATAACTTTCTTAAAAAGAAAGCTATTGTCTCCTAAGTAGTATCATTATGTTGCGCTCGAGCTCCTCTATCTGTTCGCGCCATCGGTTTACCTTTCTCATCTTTATTTTTGCGCAATGTCGAAAACGATTAAATCGCGTATATACTGTCTAATGCGCAATACAAGAGTCATTTGAAGCATTTTTTTTTAGTTTGTGATCCTTTTTGCAAATAACTTTCTTAAAAAGAATGCTATGGTCTCCTAAGTAGTATCATTATGTTGCGCTCGAGCTCCTCTACCTGTTCGCGACATCGGTTTTTACCTTTTCCATCTTTTGTTATTGCGCAATGTCGAAAACGATAAATCGCGTATATACTGTCATAATGCGCAATACAAGAGTCATTTGAAGCATTTTTTTTTAGTTTGTGATCCCAATTGCAAATAACTTTCTGAAAAGAATGCTATTGTCTCCTAAGTAGTATCATTATGTTGCGCTCGAGCTCCTCTATCTGTTCGCGCCATCGGTTTACCTTTCTCATCTTTATTTTTTGCGCAATGTCGAAACGATTAAATCGCGTATATACTGTCACAATGCGCAATACAAGAGTCATTTGAAGCATTTTTTTTAAGTTTGTGATCCCTTTTGCAAAAACTTTCTTAAAAAGAATGCTATGGTCTCCTAAGTGGTATCATTATGTTGCGCTCGAGCTCCTCTACCTGTTCGCGACATCGGTTTACCTTTCTCATCTTTATTTATTGCGCAATGTCGAAAACGATAAATCGCGTATATACTGGTTCAATAGTGCATAGTAGAAGAGTCATTTGTAGCATTTTTTTAGTTTGTGATCCCATGTGCAAATATCTTTCTTAAAAAGAATGCTATGGTCTCCTAAGTTGTATCATTATGTTGCGCTCGAGCTCCTCTATCTGTTCGCGCCATCGGTTTTTACCTTTCTCATCTTTATTATTGCGCAATGTCGAAAACGATTAAATCGCGTATATACTGTCATAATGCGCAATACAAGAGTCATTTGAAGCATTTTTTTTTAGTTTGTGATCCCATTTGCAAATAACTTTCTTAAAAAGAATGCTATGGTTTCCTAAGTGGTATCATTATGTTGCGCTCGAGCACCTCTACCTGTTCGCGCCATCGGTTTACCTTTCTCATCTTTATTTATTGCGCAATGTCGAAAACGATTAAATCGCGTATATACTGTCAATAGTGCATAGTAGAAGAGTCATTTGTAGCATTTTTTTAGTTGTGATTCCATGTGCAAATATCTTTCTTAAAAAGAATGCTATGGTCTCCTAAGTGGTATCATTATGTTGCGCTCGAGCTCCTCTATCTGTTCGCGCCATCGGTTTTTACCTTTCTCATCTTTATTTATTGCGCAATGTCGAAAACGATTAAATCGCCTATATACTGTCAATAGTGAATAGTAGAAGAGTCATTTGTAGCATTTTTTTAGTTTGTGATCCCATGTGCAAATATCTTTCTTAAAAAGAATGCTATGGTCTCCTAAGTGGTATCATTATGTTGCGCTCGAGCTCCTCTACCTGTTCGCGACATCGGTTTACCTTTCTCATCTTTATTTATTGCGCAATGTCGAAAACGATTAAATCGCGTATATACTGTCAATAGTGCATAGTAGAAGAGTCAATTTGTAGCATTTTTTTAGTTTGTGATCCCATGTGCAAATATCTTCTTAAAAAGAATGCTATGGTCTCCTAAGTGGTATCATTATGTTGCGCTCGAGCTCCTCTATCTGTTCGCGCCATCGGTTTTTACCTTTCTCATCTTTATTTATTGCGCAATGTCGAAAACGATTAAATCGCGTATATACTGTCAATAGTGCATAATAGAAGAGTCATTTGAAGCATTTTTTAGTTTGTGATCCCATGTGCAAATAACTTTCTTAAAAAGAATGCTATGGTCTCCTAAGTGGTATCATTATGTTGCGCTCGAGCTCCTCTATCTGTTCGCGCCATCGGTTTACCTTTCTCATCTTTATTTATTGCGCAATGTCGAAACGATTAAATCGCGTATATACTGTCATAATGCGCAATACAAGAGTCATTTGAAGCATTTTTTTTAGTTTGTGATCCCATTTGCAAATAACTTTCTTAAAAAGAATGCTATTGTCTCCTAAGTAGTATCATTATGTTGCGCTCGAGCTCCTCTATCTGTTCGCGCCATCGGTTTACCTTTCTCATCTTTATTTATTGCGCAATGTCGAAAACGATTAAATCGCGTATATACTGTCATAATGCGCAATACAAGAGTCATTTGAAGCATTTTTTTTTAGTTTGTGATCCATTTGCAAATAACTTTCTTAAAAAGAATGCTATGGTTTCCTAAGTGGTATCATTATGTTGCGCTCGAGCTCCTCTACCTGTTCGCGCATCGGTTTACCTTTCTCAACTTTATTTATTGCGCAATGTCGAAAACGATTAAATCGCGTATATACTGTCAATAGTGCATAGTAGAAGAGTCATTTGTAGCATTTTTTAGTTTGTGATTCTATGTGCAAATATCTTTCTTAAAAAGAATGCTATGGTCTCCTAAGTGGTATCATTATGTTGCGCTCGAGCTCCTCTATCTGTTCGCGCCATCGGTTTTTACCTTTCTCATCTTTATTTATTGCGCAATGTCGAAAACGATTAAATCGCGTATATACTGTCATAATGCGCAATACAAGAGTCATTTGAAGCATTTTTTTTTAGTTTGTGATCCCATTTGCAAATAACTTTCTTAAAAAGAATGCTATGTCTCCTAAGTGGTATCATTATGTTGCGCTCGAGCTCCTCTACCTGTTCGCGACATCGGTTTACCTTTCTCATCTTTATTTATTGCGCAATGTCGAAAACGATTAATCGCGTATATACTGTCAATAGTGCATAATAGAAGAGTCATTTGAAGCATTTTTTAGTTTGTGATCCCATGTGCAAATAACTTTCTTAAAAAGAATGCTATGGTCTCCTAAGTGGTATCATTATGTTGCGCTCGAGCTCCTCTATCTGTTCGCGCCATCGGTTTACCTTTCTCATCTTTATTTATTGCGCAATGTCGAAAACGATTAAATCGCGTATATACTGTCATAATGCGCAATACAAGAGTCATTTGAAGCATTTTTTTTTAGTTGTGATCCCTTTTGCAAATAACTTTCTTAAAAAGATGCTATGGTCTCCTAAGTGGTATCATTATGTTGCGCTCGAGCTCCTCTATCTGTTCGCGCCATCGGTTTTTACCTTTATCATCTTTATTTATTGCACAATGTCGAAAAACGATTAAATCGCGTATATACTGTCATAATGCGCAATACAAGAGTCATTTGAAGCATTTTTTTTTTAGTTTGTGATCCCATTTGCAAATAACTTTCTTAAAAAGAAAGCTATTGTCTCCTAAGTAGTATCATTATGTTGCGCTCGAGCTCCTCTATCTGTTCGCGCCATCGGTTTACCTTTCTCATCTTATTTTTTGCGCAATGTCGAAAACGATTAAATCGCGTATATACTGTCATAATGCGCAATACAAGAGTCATTTGAAGCATTTTTTTTTAGTTTGTGATCCTTTTTGCAAATAACTTTCTTAAAAAGAATGCTATGGTCTCCTAAGTAGTATCATTATGTTGCGCTCGAGCTCCTCTACCTGTTCGCGACATCGGTTTTTTACCTTTCTCATCTTTTGTTATTGCGCAATGTCGAAAACGATTAAATCGCGTATATACTGTCATAATGCGCAATACAAGAGTCATTTGAAGCATTTTTTTTAGTTTGTGATCCCATTTGCAAATAACTTTCTGAAAAAGAATGCTATTGTCTCCTAAGTAGTATCATTATGTTGCGCTCGAGCTCCTCTATCTGTTTCGCGCCATCGGTTTTTACCTTTCTCATCTTTATTTATTGCGCAATGTCGAAAACGATTAAATCGCGTATATACTGTCATAATGCGCAATACAAGAGTCATTTGAAGCATTTTTTTTTAGTTTGTGATCCCATGTGCAAATATCTTTCTTAAAAAGAATGCTATGGTCTCCTAAGTGGTATCATTATGTTGCGCTCGAGCTCCTCTATGTGTTCGCGCCATCGGTTTACCTTTCTCATCTTTATTTATTGCGCTGTGTCGAAAACGATTAAATTGCCTATATACTGTCATAGTGCGCAATACAAGAGTCATTTGAAGCATTTTTTTTAGTTTGTGATCCCATTTGCAAATAACTTTCTTAAAAAGAATGCTATTTGTCTCCTAAGTAGTATCATTATGTTGCGCTCGAGCTCCTCTATCTGTTCGCGCCATCGGTTTACCTTTCTCATCTTTATTTTTGTGCGCAATGTCGAAAACGATTAAATCGCGTATATACTGTCACAATGCGCAATACAAGAGTCATTTGAAGCATTTTTTTAAAGTTTGTGATCCCTTTTGCAAATAACTTTCTTAAAAAGAATGCTATGGTCTCCTAAGTGGTATCATTATGTTGCGCTCGAGCTCCTCTACCTGTTCGCGACATCGGTTTACCTTTCTCATCTTTATTTATTGCGCCAATGTCGAAAACGATTAAATCGCGTATATACTGTCAATAGTGCATAGTAGAAGAGTCATTTGTAGCATTTTTTTAGTTTGTGATCCCATGTGCAAATATCTTTCTTAAAAAGAATGCTATGGTCTCCTAAGTGGTATCATTATGTTGCGCTCGAGCTCCTCTATCTGTTCGCGCCATCGGTTTTTACCTTTCTCATCTTTATTTATTGCGCAATGTCGAAAACGATTAAATCGCGTATATACTGTCATAATGCGCAATACAAGAGTCATTTGAAGCATTTTTTTTTAGTTTGTGATCCCATTTGCAAATAACTTTCTTAAAAAGAATGCTATGGTTTCCTAAGTGGTATCATTATGTTGCGCTCGAGCTCCTCTACCTGTTCGCGCCATCGGTTTACCTTTCTCATCTTTATTTATTGCGCAATGTCGAAAACGATTAAATCGCGTATATACTGTCAATAGTGCATAGTAGAAGAGTCATTTGTAGCATTTTTTTAGTTTGTGATTCCATGTGCAAATATCTTTCTTAAAAAGAATGCTATGGTCTCCTAAGTGGTATCATTATGTTGCGCTCGAGCTCCTCTATCTGTTCGCGCCATCGGTTTTTACCTTTCTCATCTTTATTTATTGCGCAATGTCGAAAACGATTAAATCGCCTATATACTGTCAATAGTGAATAGTAGAAGAGTCATTTGTAGCATTTTTTTAGTTTGTGATCCCATGTGCAAATATCTTTCTTAAAAAGAATGCTATGGTCTCCTAAGTGGTATCATTATGTTGCGCTCGAGCTCCTCTACCTGTTCGCGACATCGGTTTACCTTTCTCATCTTTATTTATTGCGCAATGTCGAAAACGATTAAATCGCGTATATACTGTCAATAGTGCATAGTAGAAGAGTCATTTGTAGCATTTTTTTAGTTTGTGATCCCATGTGCAAATAACTTTCTTAAAAGAATGCTATGGTCTCCTAAGTGGTATCATTATGTTGCGCTCGAGCTCCTCTATCTGTTCGCGCCATCGGTTTTTACCTTTCTCATCTTTATTTATTGCGCAATGTCGAAAACGATTAAATCGCGTATATACTGTCATAATGCGCAATACAAGAGTCATTTGAAGCATTTTTTTTTAGTTTGTGATCCCATTTGCAAATAACTTTCTTAAAAAGAATGCTATGGTTTCCTAAGTGGTATCATTATGTTGCGCTCGAGCTCCTCTACCTGTTCGCGCCATCGGTTTACCTTTCTCATCTTTATTTATTGCGCAATGTCGAAAACGATTAAATCGCGTATATACTGTCAATAGTGCATAGTAGAAGAGTCATTTGTAGCATTTTTTTAGTTTGTGATTCCATGTGCAAATATCTTTCTTAAAAAGAATGCTATGGTCTCCTAAGTGGTATCATTATGTTGCGCTCGAGCTCCTCTACCTGTTCGCGACATCGGTTTTTACCTTTCTCATCTTTTGTTATTGCGCAATGTCGAAAACGATTAAATCGCGTATATACTGTCATAATGCGCAATACAAGAGTCATTTGAAGCATTTTTTTTAGTTTGTGATCCCATTTGCAAATAACTTTCTGAAAAAGAATGCTATTGTCTCCTAAGTAGTATCATTATGTTGCGCTCGAGCTCCTCTATCTGTTCGCGCCATCGGTTTTTACCTTTCTCATCTTTATTTATTGCGCAATGTCGAAAACGATTAAATCGCGTATATACTGTCATAATGCGCAATACAAGAGTCATTTGAAGCATTTTTTTTTAGTTTGTGATCCCATTTGCAAATAACTTTCTTAAAAAGAATGCTATTGTCTCCTAAGTAGTATCATTATGTTGCGCTCGAGCTCCTCTATGTGTTCGCGCCATCGGTTTACCTTTCTCATCTTTATTTATTGCGCTGTGTCGAAAACGATTAAATTGCCTATATACTGTCATAGTGCGCAATACAAGAGTCATTTGAAGCATTTTTTTTAGTTTGTGATCCCATTTGCAAATAACTTTCTTAAAAAGAATGCTATTGTCTCCTAAGTAGTATCATTATGTTGCGCTCGAGCTCCTCTATCTGTTCGCGCCATCGGTTTACCTTTCTCATCTTTATTTTTTGCGCAATGTCGAAAACGATTAAATCGCGTATATACTGTCACAATGCGCAATACAAGAGTCATTTGAAGCATTTTTTTTAAGTTTGTGATCCCTTTTGCAAATAACTTTCTTAAAAAGAATGCTATGGTCTCCTAAGTGGTATCATTATGTTGCGCTCGAGCTCCTCTACCTGTTCGCGACATCGGTTTACCTTTCTCATCTTTATTTATTGCGCAATGTCGAAAACGATTAAATCGCGTATATACTGTCAATAGTGCATAGTAGAAGAGTCATTTGTAGCATTTTTTTAGTTTGTGATCCCATGTGCAAATATCTTTCTTAAAAAGAATGCTATGGTCTCCTAAGTGGTATCATTATGTTGCGCTCGAGCTCCTCTATCTGTTCGCGCCATCGGTTTTTACCTTTCTCATCTTTATTTATTGCGCAATGTCGAAAACGATTAAATCGCGTATATACTGTCATAATGCGCAATACAAGAGTCATTTGAAGCATTTTTTTTTAGTTTGTGATCCCATTTGCAAATAACTTTCTTAAAAAGAATGCTATGGTTTCCTAAGTGGTATCATTATGTTGCGCTCGAGCACCTCTACCTGTTCGCGCCATCGGTTTACCTTTCTCATCTTTATTTATTGCGCAATGTCGAAAACGATTAAATCGCGTATATACTGTCAATAGTGCATAGTAGAAGAGTCATTTGTAGCATTTTTTTAGTTTGTGATTCCATGTGCAAATATCTTTCTTAAAAAGAATGCTATGGTCTCCTAAGTGGTATCATTATGTTGCGCTCGAGCTCCTCTATCTGTTCGCGCCATCGGTTTTTACCTTTCTCATCTTTATTTATTGCGCAATGTCGAAAACGATTAAATCGCCTATATACTGTCAATAGTGAATAGTAGAAGAGTCATTTGTAGCATTTTTTTAGTTTGTGATCCCATGTGCAAATATCTTTCTTAAAAAGAATGCTATGGTCTCCTAAGTGGTATCATTATGTTGCGCTCGAGCTCCTCTACCTGTTCGCGACATCGGTTTACCTTTCTCATCTTTATTTATTGCGCAATGTCGAAAACGATTAAATCGCGTATATACTGTCAATAGTGCATAGTAGAAGAGTCATTTGTAGCATTTTTTTAGTTTGTGATCCCATGTGCAAATATCTTTCTTAAAAAGAATGCTATGGTCTCCTAAGTGGTATCATTATGTTGCGCTCGAGCTCCTCTATCTGTTCGCGCCATCGGTTTTTACCTTTCTCATCTTTATTTATTGCGCAATGTCGAAAACGATTAAATCGCGTATATACTGTCATAATGCGCAATACAAGAGTCATTTGAAGCATTTTTTTTTAGTTTGTGATCCCATTTGCAAATAACTTTCTTAAAAAGAAAGCTATTGTCTCCTAAGTAGTATCATTATGTTGCGCTCGAGCTCCTCTATCTGTTCGCGCCATCGGTTTACCTTTCTCATCTTTATTTTTTGCGCAATGTCGAAAACGATTAAATCGCGTATATACTGTCATAATGCGCAATACAAGAGTCATTTGAAGCATTTTTTTTTAGTTTGTGATCCTTTTTGCAAATAACTTTCTTAAAAAGAATGCTATGGTCTCCTAAGTAGTATCATTATGTTGCGCTCGAGCTCCTCTACCTGTTCGCGACATCGGTTTTTACCTTTCTCATCTTTTGTTATTGCGCAATGTCGAAAACGATTAAATCGCGTATATACTGTCATAATGCGCAATACAAGAGTCATTTGAAGCATTTTTTTTTAGTTTGTGATCCCATTTGCAAATAACTTTCTGAAAAAGAATGCTATTGTCTCCTAAGTAGTATCATTATGTTGCGCTCGAGCTCCTCTATCTGTTCGCGCCATCGGTTTTTACCTTTCTCATCTTTATTTATTGCGCAATGTCGAAAACGATTAAATCGCGTATATACTGTCATAATGCGCAATACAAGAGTCATTTGAAGCATTTTTTTTTAGTTTGTGATCCCATTTGCAAATAACTTTCTTAAAAAGAATGCTATTGTCTCCTAAGTAGTATCATTATGTTGCGCTCGAGCTCCTCTATGTGTTCGCGCCATCGGTTTACCTTTCTCATCTTTATTTATTGCGCTGTGTCGAAAACGATTAAATTGCCTATATACTGTCATAGTGCGCAATACAAGAGTCATTTGAAGCATTTTTTTTAGTTTGTGATCCCATTTGCAAATAACTTTCTTAAAAAGAATGCTATTGTCTCCTAAGTAGTATCATTATGTTGCGCTCGAGCTCCTCTATCTGTTCGCGCCATCGGTTTACCTTTCTCATCTTTATTTTTTGCGCAATGTCGAAAACGATTAAATCGCGTATATACTGTCACAATGCGCAATACAAGAGTCATTTGAAGCATTTTTTTTAAGTTTGTGATCCCTTTTGCAAATAACTTTCTTAAAAAGAATGCTATGGTCTCCTAAGTGGTATCATTATGTTGCGCTCGAGCTCCTCTACCTGTTCGCGACATCGGTTTACCTTTCTCATCTTTATTTATTGCGCAATGTCGAAAACGATTAAATCGCGTATATACTGTCAATAGTGCATAGTAGAAGAGTCATTTGTAGCATTTTTTTAGTTTGTGATCCCATGTGCAAATATCTTTCTTAAAAAGAATGCTATGGTCTCCTAAGTGGTATCATTATGTTGCGCTCGAGCTCCTCTATCTGTTCGCGCCATCGGTTTTTACCTTTCTCATCTTTATTTATTGCGCAATGTCGAAAACGATTAAATCGCGTATATACTGTCATAATGCGCAATACAAGAGTCATTTGAAGCATTTTTTTTTAGTTTGTGATCCCATTTGCAAATAACTTTCTTAAAAAGAATGCTATGGTTTCCTAAGTGGTATCATTATGTTGCGCTCGAGCTCCTCTACCTGTTCGCGCCATCGGTTTACCTTTCTCATCTTTATTTATTGCGCAATGTCGAAAACGATTAAATCGCGTATATACTGTCAATAGTGCATAGTAGAAGAGTCATTTGTAGCATTTTTTTAGTTTGTGATTCCATGTGCAAATATCTTTCTTAAAAAGAATGCTATGGTCTCCTAAGTGGTATCATTATGTTGCGCTCGAGCTCCTCTATCTGTTCGCGCCATCGGTTTTTACCTTTCTCATCTTTATTTATTGCGCAATGTCGAAAACGATTAAATCGCCTATATACTGTCAATAGTGAATAGTAGAAGAGTCATTTGTAGCATTTTTTTAGTTTGTGATCCCATGTGCAAATATCTTTCTTAAAAAGAATGCTATGGTCTCCTAAGTGGTATCATTATGTTGCGCTCGAGTTCCTCTACCTGTTCGCGACATCGGTTTACCTTTCTCATCTTTATTTATTGCGCAATGTCGAAAACGATTAAATCGCGTATATACTGTCAATAGTGCATAGTAGAAGAGTCATTTGTAGCATTTTTTTAGTTTGTGATCCCATGTGCAAATATCTTTCTTAAAAAGAATGCTATGGTCTCCTAAGTGGTATCATTATGTTGCGCTCGAGCTCCTCTATCTGTTCGCGCCATCGGTTTTTACCTTTCTCATCTTTATTTATTGCGCAATGTCGAAAACGATTAAATCGCGTATATACTGTCATAATGCGCAATACAAGAGTCATTTGAAGCATTTTTTTTTAGTTTGTGATCCCATTTGCAAATAACTTTCTTAAAAAGAATGCTATGGTTTCCTAAGTGGTATCATTATGTTGCGCTCGAGCTCCTCTACCTGTTCGCGCCATCGGTTTACCTTTCTCATCTTTATTTATTGCGCAATGTCGAAAACGATTAAATCGCGTATATACTGTCAATAGTGCATAGTAGAAGAGTCATTTGTAGCATTTTTTTAGTTTGTGATTCCATGTGCAAATATCTTTCTTAAAAAGAATGCTATGGTCTCCTAAGTGGTATCATTATGTTGCGCTCGAGCTCCTCTATCTGTTCGCGCCATCGGTTTTTACCTTTCTCATCTTTATTTATTGCGCAATGTCGAAAACGATTAAATCGCGTATATACTGTCATAATGCGCAATACAAGAGTCATTTGAAGCATTTTTTTTTAGTTTGTGATCCCATTTGCAAATAACTTTCTTAAAAAGAATGCTATGGTCTCCTAAGTGGTATCATTATGTTGCGCTCGAGCTCCTCTACCTGTTCGCGACATCGGTTTACCTTTCTCATCTTTATTTATTGCGCAATGTCGAAAACGATTAAATCGCGTATATACTGTCAATAGTGCATAATAGAAGAGTCATTTGAAGCATTTTTTAGTTTGTGATCCCATGTGCAAATAACTTTCTTAAAAAGAATGCTATGGTCTCCTAAGTGGTATCATTATGTTGCGCTCGAGCTCCTCTATCTGTTCGCGCCATCGGTTTACCTTTCTCATCTTTATTTATTGCGCAATGTCGAAAACGATTAAATCGCGTATATACTGTCATAATGCGCAATACAAGAGTCATTTGAAGCATTTTTTTTTAGTTTGTGATCCCTTTTGCAAATAACTTTCTTAAAAAGAATGCTATGGTCTCCTAAGTGGTATCATTATGTTGCGCTCGAGCTCCTCTATCTGTTCGCGCCATCGGTTTTTACCTTTCTCATCTTTATTTATTGCGCTGTGTCGAAAACGATTAAATCGCGTATATACTGTCATAATGCGCAATACAAGAGTCATTTGAAGCATTTTTTTTTAGTTTGTGATCCCATTTGCAAATAACTTTCTTAAAAAGAATGCTATGGTCTCCTAAGTAGTATCATTATGTTGCGCTCGAGCTCCTCTACCTGTTCGCGACATCGGTTTTTACCTTTCTCATCTTTTGTTATTGCGCAATGTCGAAAACGATTAAATCGCGTATATACTGTCATAATGCGCAATACAAGAGTCATTTGAAGCATTTTTTTTTAGTTTGTGATCCCATTTGCAAATAACTTTCTGAAAAAGAATGCTATTGTCTCCTAAGTAGTATCATTATGTTGCGCTCGAGCTCCTCTATCTGTTCGCGCCATCGGTTTACCTTTCTCATCTTTATTTTTTTGCGCAATGTCGAAAACGATTAAATCGCGTATATACTGTCATAATGCGCAATACAAGAGTCATTTGAAGCATTTTTTTTAGTTTGTGATCCCATTTGCAAATAACTTTCTTAAAAAGAATGCTATTGTCTCCTAAGTAGTATCATTATGTTGCGCTCGAGCTCCTCTATCTGTTCGCGCCATCGGTTTACCTTTCTCATCTTTATTTATTGCGCAATGTCGAAAACGATTAAATCGCGTATATACTGTCATAATGCGCAATACAAGAGTCATTTGAAGCATTTTTTTTTAGTTTGTGATCCCATTTGCAAATAACTTTCTTAAAAAGAATGCTATGGTTTCCTAAGTGGTATCATTATGTTGCGCTCGAGCTCCTCTACCTGTTCGCGCCATCGGTTTACCTTTCTCAACTTTATTTATTGCGCAATGTCGAAAACGATTAAATCGCGTATATACTGTCAATAGTGCATAATAGAAGAGTCATTTGAAGCATTTTTTAGTTTGTGATCCCATGTGCAAATAACTTTCTTAAAAAGAATGCTATGGTCTCCTAAGTGGTATCATTATGTTGCGCTCGAGCTCCTCTATCTGTTCGCGCCATCGGTTTACCTTTCTCATCTTTATTTATTGCGCAATGTCGAAAACGATTAAATCGCGTATATACTGTCATAATGCGCAATACAAGAGTCATTTGAAGCATTTTTTTTTAGTTTGTGATCCCTTTTGCAAATAACTTTCTTAAAAAGAATGCTATGGTCTCCTAAGTGGTATCATTATGTTGCGCTCGAGCTCCTCTATCTGTTCGCGCCATCGGTTTTTACCTTTATCATCTTTATTTATTGCACAATGTCGAAAACGATTAAATCGCGTATATACTGTCATAATGCGCAATACAAGAGTCATTTGAAGCATTTTTTTTTAGTTTGTGATCCCATTTGCAAATAACTTTCTTAAAAAGAAAGCTATTGTCTCCTAAGTAGTATCATTATGTTGCGCTCGAGCTCCTCTATCTGTTCGCGCCATCGGTTTACCTTTCTCATCTTTATTTTTTGCGCAATGTCGAAAACGATTAAATCGCGTATATACTGTCATAATGCGCAATACAAGAGTCATTTGAAGCATTTTTTTTTAGTTTGTGATCCTTTTTGCAAATAACTTTCTTAAAAAGAATGCTATGGTCTCCTAAGTAGTATCATTATGTTGCGCTCGAGCTCCTCTACCTGTTCGCGACATCGGTTTTTACCTTTCTCATCTTTTGTTATTGCGCAATGTCGAAAACGATTAAATCGCGTATATACTGTCATAATGCGCAATACAAGAGTCATTTGAAGCATTTTTTTTTAGTTTGTGATCCCATTTGCAAATAACTTTCTGAAAAAGAATGCTATTGTCTCCTAAGTAGTATCATTATGTTGCGCTCGAGCTCCTCTATCTGTTCGCGCCATCGGTTTTTACCTTTCTCATCTTTATTTATTGCGCAATGTCGAAAACGATTAAATCGCGTATATACTGTCATAATGCGCAATACAAGAGTCATTTGAAGCATTTTTTTTTAGTTTGTGATCCCATTTGCAAATAACTTTCTTAAAAAGAATGCTATTGTCTCCTAAGTAGTATCATTATGTTGCGCTCGAGCTCCTCTATGTGTTCGCGCCATCGGTTTACCTTTCTCATCTTTATTTATTGCGCTGTGTCGAAAACGATTAAATTGCCTATATACTGTCATAGTGCGCAATACAAGAGTCATTTGAAGCATTTTTTTTAGTTTGTGATCCCATTTGCAAATAACTTTCTTAAAAAGAATGCTATTGTCTCCTAAGTAGTATCATTATGTTGCGCTCGAGCTCCTCTATCTGTTCGCGCCATCGGTTTACCTTTCTCATCTTTATTTTTTGCGCAATGTCGAAAACGATTAAATCGCGTATATACTGTCACAATGCGCAATACAAGAGTCATTTGAAGCATTTTTTTTAAGTTTGTGATCCCTTTTGCAAATAACTTTCTTAAAAAGAATGCTATGGTCTCCTAAGTGGTATCATTATGTTGCGCTCGAGCTCCTCTACCTGTTCGCGACATCGGTTTACCTTTCTCATCTTTATTTATTGCGCAATGTCGAAAACGATTAAATCGCGTATATACTGTCAATAGTGCATAGTAGAAGAGTCATTTGTAGCATTTTTTTAGTTTGTGATCCCATGTGCAAATATCTTTCTTAAAAAGAATGCTATGGTCTCCTAAGTGGTATCATTATGTTGCGCTCGAGCTCCTCTATCTGTTCGCGCCATCGGTTTTTACCTTTCTCATCTTTATTTATTGCGCAATGTCGAAAACGATTAAATCGCGTATATACTGTCATAATGCGCAATACAAGAGTCATTTGAAGCATTTTTTTTTAGTTTGTGATCCCATTTGCAAATAACTTTCTTAAAAAGAATGCTATGGTTTCCTAAGTGGTATCATTATGTTGCGCTCGAGCTCCTCTACCTGTTCGCGCCATCGGTTTACCTTTCTCATCTTTATTTATTGCGCAATGTCGAAAACGATTAAATCGCGTATATACTGTCAATTGTGCATAGTAGAAGAGTCATTTGTAGCATTTTTTTAGTTTGTGATTCCATGTGCAAATATCTTTCTTAAAAAGAATGCTATGGTCTCCTAAGTGGTATCATTATGTTGCGCTCGAGCTCCTCTATCTGTTCGCGCCATCGGTTTTTACCTTTCTCATCTTTATTTATTGCGCAATGTCGAAAACGATTAAATCGCCTATATACTGTCAATAGTGAATAGTAGAAGAGTCATTTGTAGCATTTTTTTAGTTTGTGATCCCATGTGCAAATATCTTTCTTAAAAAGAATGCTATGGTCTCCTAAGTGGTATCATTATGTTGCGCTCGAGCTCCTCTACCTGTTCGCGACATCGGTTTACCTTTCTCATCTTTATTTATTGCGCAATGTCGAAAACGATTAAATCGCGTATATACTGTCAATAGTGCATAGTAGAAGAGTCATTTGTAGCATTTTTTTAGTTTGTGATCCCATGTGCAAATATCTTTCTTAAAAAGAATGCTATGGTCTCCTAAGTGGTATCATTATGTTGCGCTCGAGCTCCTCTATCTGTTCGCGCCATCGGTTTTTACCTTTCTCATCTTTATTTATTGCGCAATGTCGAAAACGATTAAATCGCGTATATACTGTCATAATGCGCAATAGAAGAGTCATTTGAAGCATTTTTTTTTAGTTTGTGATCCCATTTGCAAATAACTTTCTTAAAAAGAAAGCTATTGTCTCCTAAGTAGTATCATTATGTTGCGCTCGAGCTCCTCTATGTGTTCGCGCCATCGGTTTACCTTTCTCATCTTTATTTATTGCGCTGTGTCGAAAACGATTAAATTGCCTATATACTGTCATAGTGCGCAATACAAGAGTCATTTGAAGCATTTTTTTTAGTTTGTGATCCCATTTGCAAATAACTTTCTTAAAAAGAATGCTATTGTCTCCTAAGTAGTATCATTATGTTGCGCTCGAGCTCCTCTATCTGTTCGCGCCATCGGTTTACCTTTCTCATCTTTATTTTTTGCGCAATGTCGAAAACGATTAAATCGCGTATATACTGTCACAATGCGCAATACAAGAGTCATTTGAAGCATTTTTTTTAAGTTTGTGATCCCTTTTGCAAATAACTTTCTTAAAAAGAATGCTATGGTCTCCTAAGTGGTATCATTATGTTGCGCTCGAGCTCCTCTACCTGTTCGCGACATCGGTTTACCTTTCTCATCTTTATTTATTGCGCAATGTCGAAAACGATTAAATCGCGTATATACTGTCAATAGTGCATAGTAGAAGAGTCATTTGTAGCATTTTTTTAGTTTGTGATCCCATGTGCAAATATCTTTCTTAAAAAGAATGCTATGGTCTCCTAAGTGGTATCATTATGTTGCGCTCGAGCTCCTCTATCTGTTCGCGCCATCGGTTTTTACCTTTCTCATCTTTATTTATTGCGCAATGTCGAAAACGATTAAATCGCGTATATACTGTCATAATGCGCAATACAAGAGTCATTTGAAGCATTTTTTTTTAGTTTGTGATCCCATTTGCAAATAACTTTCTTAAAAAGAATGCTATGGTTTCCTAAGTGGTATCATTATGTTGCGCTCGAGCACCTCTACCTGTTCGCGCCATCGGTTTACCTTTCTCATCTTTATTTATTGCGCAATGTCGAAAACGATTAAATCGCGTATATACTGTCAATAGTGCATAGTAGAAGAGTCATTTGTAGCATTTTTTTAGTTTGTGATTCCATGTGCAAATATCTTTCTTAAAAAGAATGCTATGGTCTCCTAAGTGGTATCATTATGTTGCGCTCGAGCTCCTCTATCTGTTCGCGCCATCGGTTTTTACCTTTCTCATCTTTATTTATTGCGCAATGTCGAAAACGATTAAATCGCCTATATACTGTCAATAGTGAATAGTAGAAGAGTCATTTGTAGCATTTTTTTAGTTTGTGATCCCATGTGCAAATATCTTTCTTAAAAAGAATGCTATGGTCTCCTAAGTGGTATCATTATGTTGCGCTCGAGCTCCTCTACCTGTTCGCGACATCGGTTTACCTTTCTCATCTTTATTTATTGCGCAATGTCGAAAACGATTAAATCGCGTATATACTGTCAATAGTGCATAGTAGAAGAGTCATTTGTAGCATTTTTTTAGTTTGTGATCCCATGTGCAAATATCTTTCTTAAAAAGAATGCTATGGTCTCCTAAGTGGTATCATTATGTTGCGCTCGAGCTCCTCTATCTGTTCGCGCCATCGGTTTTTACCTTTCTCATCTTTATTTATTGCGCAATGTCGAAAACGATTAAATCGCGTATATACTGTCAATAGTGCATAATAGAAGAGTCATTTGAAGCATTTTTTAGTTTGTGATCCCATGTGCAAATAACTTTCTTAAAAAGAATGCTATGGTCTCCTAAGTGGTATCATTATGTTGCGCTCGAGCTCCTCTATCTGTTCGCGCCATCGGTTTACCTTTCTCATCTTTATTTATTGCGCAATGTCGAAAACGATTAAATCGCGTATATACTGTCATAATGCGCAATACAAGAGTCATTTGAAGCATTTTTTTTAGTTTGTGATCCCATTTGCAAATAACTTTCTTAAAAAGAATGCTATTGTCTCCTAAGTAGTATCATTATGTTGCGCTCGAGCTCCTCTATCTGTTCGCGCCATCGGTTTACCTTTCTCATCTTTATTTATTGCGCAATGTCGAAAACGATTAAATCGCGTATATACTGTCATAATGCGCAATACAAGAGTCATTTGAAGCATTTTTTTTTAGTTTGTGATCCCATTTGCAAATAACTTTCTTAAAAAGAATGCTATGGTTTCCTAAGTGGTATCATTATGTTGCGCTCGAGCTCCTCTACCTGTTCGCGCCATCGGTTTACCTTTCTCAACTTTATTTATTGCGCAATGTCGAAAACGATTAAATCGCGTATATACTGTCAATAGTGCATAGTAGAAGAGTCATTTGTAGCATTTTTTTAGTTTGTGATTCCATGTGCAAATATCTTTCTTAAAAAGAATGCTATGGTCTCCTAAGTGGTATCATTATGTTGCGCTCGAGCTCCTCTATCTGTTCGCGCCATCGGTTTTTACCTTTCTCATCTTTATTTATTGCGCAATGTCGAAAACGATTAAATCGCGTATATACTGTCATAATGCGCAATACAAGAGTCATTTGAAGCATTTTTTTTTAGTTTGTGATCCCATTTGCAAATAACTTTCTTAAAAAGAATGCTATGGTCTCCTAAGTGGTATCATTATGTTGCGCTCGAGCTCCTCTACCTGTTCGCGACATCGGTTTACCTTTCTCATCTTTATTTATTGCGCAATGTCGAAAACGATTAAATCGCGTATATACTGTCAATAGTGCATAATAGAAGAGTCATTTGAAGCATTTTTTAGTTTGTGATCCCATGTGCAAATAACTTTCTTAAAAAGAATGCTATGGTCTCCTAAGTGGTATCATTATGTTGCGCTCGAGCTCCTCTATCTGTTCGCGCCATCGGTTTACCTTTCTCATCTTTATTTATTGCGCAATGTCGAAAACGATTAAATCGCGTATATACTGTCATAATGCGCAATACAAGAGTCATTTGAAGCATTTTTTTTTAGTTTGTGATCCCTTTTGCAAATAACTTTCTTAAAAAGAATGCTATGGTCTCCTAAGTGGTATCATTATGTTGCGCTCGAGCTCCTCTATCTGTTCGCGCCATCGGTTTTTACCTTTATCATCTTTATTTATTGCACAATGTCGAAAACGATTAAATCGCGTATATACTGTCATAATGCGCAATACAAGAGTCATTTGAAGCATTTTTTTTTAGTTTGTGATCCCATTTGCAAATAACTTTCTTAAAAAGAAAGCTATTGTCTCCTAAGTAGTATCATTATGTTGCGCTCGAGCTCCTCTATCTGTTCGCGCCATCGGTTTACCTTTCTCATCTTTATTTTTTGCGCAATGTCGAAAACGATTAAATCGCGTATATACTGTCAATAGTGCATAGTAGAAGAGTCATTTGTAGCATTTTTTTAGTTTGTGATTCCATGTGCAAATATCTTTCTTAAAAAGAATGCTATGGTCTCCTAAGTGGTATCATTATGTTGCGCTCGAGCTCCTCTATCTGTTCGCGCCATCGGTTTTTACCTTTCTCATCTTTATTTATTGCGCAATGTCGAAAACGATTAAATCGCCTATATACTGTCAATAGTGAATAGTAGAAGAGTCATTTGTAGCATTTTTTTAGTTTGTGATCCCATGTGCAAATATCTTTCTTAAAAAGAATGCTATGGTCTCCTAAGTGGTATCATTATGTTGCGCTCGAGCTCCTCTACCTGTTCGCGACATCGGTTTACCTTTCTCATCTTTATTTATTGCGCAATGTCGAAAACGATTAAATCGCCTATATACTGTCAATAGTGAATAGTAGAAGAGTCATTTGTAGCATTTTTTTAGTTTGTGATCCCATGTGCAAATATCTTTCTTAAAAAGAATGCTATGGTCTCCTAAGTGGTATCATTATGTTGCGCTCGAGCTCCTCTACCTGTTCGCGACATCGGTTTACCTTTCTCATCTTTATTTATTGCGCAATGTCGAAAACGATTAAATCGCGTATATACTGTCAATAGTGCATAGTAGAAGAGTCATTTGTAGCATTTTTTTAGTTTGTGATCCCATGTGCAAATATCTTTCTTAAAAAGAATGCTATGGTCTCCTAAGTGGTATCATTATGTTGCGCTCGAGCTCCTCTATCTGTTCGCGCCATCGGTTTTTACCTTTCTCATCTTTATTTATTGCGCAATGTCGAAAACGATTAAATCGCGTATATACTGTCAATAGTGCATAATAGAAGAGTCATTTGAAGCATTTTTTAGTTTGTGATCCCATGTGCAAATAACTTTCTTAAAAAGAATGCTATGGTCTCCTAAGTGGTATCATTATGTTGCGCTCGAGCTCCTCTATCTGTTCGCGCCATCGGTTTACCTTTCTCATCTTTATTTATTGCGCAATGTCGAAAACGATTAAATCGCGTATATACTGTCATAATGCGCAATACAAGAGTCATTTGAAGCATTTTTTTTTAGTTTGTGATCCCATTTGCAAATAACTTTCTTAAAAAGAATGCTATGGTCTCCTAAGTGGTATCATTATGTTGCGCTCGAGCTCCTCTACCTGTTCGCGACATCGGTTTACCTTTCTCATCTTTATTTATTGCGCAATGTCGAAAACGATTAAATCGCGTATATACTGTCAATAGTGCATAATAGAAGAGTCATTTGAAGCATTTTTTAGTTTGTGATCCCATGTGCAAATAACTTTCTTAAAAAGAATGCTATGGTCTCCTAAGTGGTATCATTATGTTGCGCTCGAGCTCCTCTATCTGTTCGCGCCATCGGTTTACCTTTCTCATCTTTATTTATTGCGCAATGTCGAAAACGATTAAATCGCGTATATACTGTCATAATGCGCAATACAAGAGTCATTTGAAGCATTTTTTTTTAGTTTGTGATCCCTTTTGCAAATAACTTTCTTAAAAAGAATGCTATGGTCTCCTAAGTGGTATCATTATGTTGCGCTCGAGCTCCTCTATCTGTTCGCGCCATCGGTTTTTACCTTTATCATCTTTATTTATTGCACAATGTCGAAAACGATTAAATCGCGTATATACTGTCATAATGCGCAATACAAGAGTCATTTGAAGCATTTTTTTTTAGTTTGTGATCCCATTTGCAAATAACTTTCTTAAAAAGAAAGCTATTGTCTCCTAAGTAGTATCATTATGTTGCGCTCGAGCTCCTCTATCTGTTCGCGCCATCGGTTTACCTTTCTCATCTTTATTTTTTGCGCAATGTCGAAAACGATTAAATCGCGTATATACTGTCAATAGTGCATAGTAGAAGAGTCATTTGTAGCATTTTTTTAGTTTGTGATTCCATGTGCAAATATCTTTCTTAAAAAGAATGCTATGGTCTCCTAAGTGGTATCATTATGTTGCGCTCGAGCTCCTCTATCTGTTCGCGCCATCGGTTTTTACCTTTCTCATCTTTATTTATTGCGCAATGTCGAAAACGATTAAATCGCCTATATACTGTCAATAGTGAATAGTAGAAGAGTCATTTGTAGCATTTTTTTAGTTTGTGATCCCATGTGCAAATATCTTTCTTAAAAAGAATGCTATGGTCTCCTAAGTGGTATCATTATGTTGCGCTCGAGCTCCTCTACCTGTTCGCGACATCGGTTTACCTTTCTCATCTTTATTTATTGCGCAATGTCGAAAACGATTAAATCGCCTATATACTGTCAATAGTGAATAGTAGAAGAGTCATTTGTAGCATTTTTTTAGTTTGTGATCCCATGTGCAAATATCTTTCTTAAAAAGAATGCTATGGTCTCCTAAGTGGTATCATTATGTTGCGCTCGAGCTCCTCTACCTGTTCGCGACATCGGTTTACCTTTCTCATCTTTATTTATTGCGCAATGTCGAAAACGATTAAATCGCGTATATACTGTCAATAGTGCATAGTAGAAGAGTCATTTGTAGCATTTTTTTAGTTTGTGATCCCATGTGCAAATATCTTTCTTAAAAAGAATGCTATGGTCTCCTAAGTGGTATCATTATGTTGCGCTCGAGCTCCTCTATCTGTTCGCGCCATCGGTTTTTACCTTTCTCATCTTTATTTATTGCGCAATGTCGAAAACGATTAAATCGCGTATATACTGTCAATAGTGCATAATAGAAGAGTCATTTGAAGCATTTTTTAGTTTGTGATCCCATGTGCAAATAACTTTCTGAAAAAGAATGCTATTGTCTCCTAAGTAGTATCATTATGTTGCGCTCGAGCTCCTCTATCTGTTCGCGCCATCGGTTTTTACCTTTCTCATCTTTATTTATTGCGCAATGTCGAAAACGATTAAATCGCGTATATACTGTCATAATGCGCAATACAAGAGTCATTTGAAGCATTTTTTTTTAGTTTGTGATCCCATTTGCAAATAACTTTCTTAAAAAGAATGCTATTGTCTCCTAAGTAGTATCATTATGTTGCGCTCGAGCTCCTCTATGTGTTCGCGCCATCGGTTTACCTTTCTCATCTTTATTTATTGCGCTGTGTCGAAAACGATTAAATTGCCTATATACTGTCATAGTGCGCAATACAAGAGTCATTTGAAGCATTTTTTTTAGTTTGTGATCCCATTTGCAAATAACTTTCTTAAAAAGAATGCTATTGTCTCCTAAGTAGTATCATTATGTTGCGCTCGAGCTCCTCTATCTGTTCGCGCCATCGGTTTACCTTTCTCATCTTTATTTTTTGCGCAATGTCGAAAACGATTAAATCGCGTATATACTGTCACAATGCGCAATACAAGAGTCATTTGAAGCATTTTTTTTAAGTTTGTGATCCCTTTTGCAAATAACTTTCTTAAAAAGAATGCTATGGTCTCCTAAGTGGTATCATTATGTTGCGCTCGAGCTCCTCTACCTGTTCGCGACATCGGTTTACCTTTCTCATCTTTATTTATTGCGCAATGTCGAAAACGATTAAATCGCGTATATACTGTCAATAGTGCATAGTAGAAGAGTCATTTGTAGCATTTTTTTAGTTTGTGATCCCATGTGCAAATATCTTTCTTAAAAAGAATGCTATGGTCTCCTAAGTGGTATCATTATGTTGCGCTCGAGCTCCTCTATCTGTTCGCGCCATCGGTTTTTACCTTTCTCATCTTTATTTATTGCGCAATGTCGAAAACGATTAAATCGCGTATATACTGTCATAATGCGCAATACAAGAGTCATTTGAAGCATTTTTTTTTAGTTTGTGATCCCATTTGCAAATAACTTTCTTAAAAAGAATGCTATGGTTTCCTAAGTGGTATCATTATGTTGCGCTCGAGCTCCTCTACCTGTTCGCGCCATCGGTTTACCTTTCTCATCTTTATTTATTGCGCAATGTCGAAAACGATTAAATCGCGTATATACTGTCAATTGTGCATAGTAGAAGAGTCATTTGTAGCATTTTTTTAGTTTGTGATTCCATGTGCAAATATCTTTCTTAAAAAGAATGCTATGGTCTCCTAAGTGGTATCATTATGTTGCGCTCGAGCTCCTCTATCTGTTCGCGCCATCGGTTTTTACCTTTCTCATCTTTATTTATTGCGCAATGTCGAAAACGATTAAATCGCCTATATACTGTCAATAGTGAATAGTAGAAGAGTCATTTGTAGCATTTTTTTAGTTTGTGATCCCATGTGCAAATATCTTTCTTAAAAAGAATGCTATGGTCTCCTAAGTGGTATCATTATGTTGCGCTCGAGCTCCTCTACCTGTTCGCGACATCGGTTTACCTTTCTCATCTTTATTTATTGCGCAATGTCGAAAACGATTAAATCGCGTATATACTGTCAATAGTGCATAGTAGAAGAGTCATTTGTAGCATTTTTTTAGTTTGTGATCCCATGTGCAAATATCTTTCTTAAAAAGAATGCTATGGTCTCCTAAGTGGTATCATTATGTTGCGCTCGAGCTCCTCTATCTGTTCGCGCCATCGGTTTTTACCTTTCTCATCTTTATTTATTGCGCAATGTCGAAAACGATTAAATCGCGTATATACTGTCATAATGCGCAATAGAAGAGTCATTTGAAGCATTTTTTTTTAGTTTGTGATCCCATTTGCAAATAACTTTCTTAAAAAGAATGCTATTGTCTCCTAAGTAGTATCATTATGTTGCGCTCGAGCTCCTCTATGTGTTCGCGCCATCGGTTTACCTTTCTCATCTTTATTTATTGCGCTGTGTCGAAAACGATTAAATTGCCTATATACTGTCATAGTGCGCAATACAAGAGTCATTTGAAGCATTTTTTTTAGTTTGTGATCCCATTTGCAAATAACTTTCTTAAAAAGAATGCTATTGTCTCCTAAGTAGTATCATTATGTTGCGCTCGAGCTCCTCTATCTGTTCGCGCCATCGGTTTACCTTTCTCATCTTTATTTTTTGCGCAATGTCGAAAACGATTAAATCGCGTATATACTGTCACAATGCGCAATACAAGAGTCATTTGAAGCATTTTTTTTAAGTTTGTGATCCCTTTTGCAAATAACTTTCTTAAAAAGAATGCTATGGTCTCCTAAGTGGTATCATTATGTTGCGCTCGAGCTCCTCTACCTGTTCGCGACATCGGTTTACCTTTCTCATCTTTATTTATTGCGCAATGTCGAAAACGATTAAATCGCGTATATACTGTCAATAGTGCATAGTAGAAGAGTCATTTGTAGCATTTTTTTAGTTTGTGATCCCATGTGCAAATATCTTTCTTAAAAAGAATGCTATGGTCTCCTAAGTGGTATCATTATGTTGCGCTCGAGCTCCTCTATCTGTTCGCGCCATCGGTTTTTACCTTTCTCATCTTTATTTATTGCGCAATGTCGAAAACGATTAAATCGCGTATATACTGTCATAATGCGCAATACAAGAGTCATTTGAAGCATTTTTTTTTAGTTTGTGATCCCATTTGCAAATAACTTTCTTAAAAAGAATGCTATGGTTTCCTAAGTGGTATCATTATGTTGCGCTCGAGCACCTCTACCTGTTCGCGCCATCGGTTTACCTTTCTCATCTTTATTTATTGCGCAATGTCGAAAACGATTAAATCGCGTATATACTGTCAATAGTGCATAGTAGAAGAGTCATTTGTAGCATTTTTTTAGTTTGTGATTCCATGTGCAAATATCTTTCTTAAAAAGAATGCTATGGTCTCCTAAGTGGTATCATTATGTTGCGCTCGAGCTCCTCTATCTGTTCGCGCCATCGGTTTTTACCTTTCTCATCTTTATTTATTGCGCAATGTCGAAAACGATTAAATCGCCTATATACTGTCAATAGTGAATAGTAGAAGAGTCATTTGTAGCATTTTTTTAGTTTGTGATCCCATGTGCAAATATCTTTCTTAAAAAGAATGCTATGGTCTCCTAAGTGGTATCATTATGTTGCGCTCGAGCTCCTCTACCTGTTCGCGACATCGGTTTACCTTTCTCATCTTTATTTATTGCGCAATGTCGAAAACGATTAAATCGCGTATATACTGTCAATAGTGCATAGTAGAAGAGTCATTTGTAGCATTTTTTTAGTTTGTGATCCCATGTGCAAATATCTTTCTTAAAAAGAATGCTATGGTCTCCTAAGTGGTATCATTATGTTGCGCTCGAGCTCCTCTATCTGTTCGCGCCATCGGTTTTTACCTTTCTCATCTTTATTTATTGCGCAATGTCGAAAACGATTAAATCGCGTATATACTGTCAATAGTGCATAATAGAAGAGTCATTTGAAGCATTTTTTAGTTTGTGATCCCATGTGCAAATAACTTTCTTAAAAAGAATGCTATGGTCTCCTAAGTGGTATCATTATGTTGCGCTCGAGCTCCTCTATCTGTTCGCGCCATCGGTTTACCTTTCTCATCTTTATTTATTGCGCAATGTCGAAAACGATTAAATCGCGTATATACTGTCATAATGCGCAATACAAGAGTCATTTGAAGCATTTTTTTTAGTTTGTGATCCCATTTGCAAATAACTTTCTTAAAAAGAATGCTATTGTCTCCTAAGTAGTATCATTATGTTGCGCTCGAGCTCCTCTATCTGTTCGCGCCATCGGTTTACCTTTCTCATCTTTATTTATTGCGCAATGTCGAAAACGATTAAATCGCGTATATACTGTCATAATGCGCAATACAAGAGTCATTTGAAGCATTTTTTTTTTAGTTTGTGATCCCATTTGCAAATAACTTTCTTAAAAAGAATGCTATGGTTTCCTAAGTGGTATCATTATGTTGCGCTCGAGCTCCTCTACCTGTTCGCGCCATCGGTTTACCTTTCTCAACTTTATTTATTGCGCAATGTCGAAAACGATTAAATCGCGTATATACTGTCAATAGTGCATAGTAGAAGAGTCATTTGTAGCATTTTTTTAGTTTGTGATTCCATGTGCAAATATCTTTCTTAAAAAGAATGCTATGGTCTCCTAAGTGGTATCATTATGTTGCGCTCGAGCTCCTCTATCTGTTCGCGCCATCGGTTTTTACCTTTCTCATCTTTATTTATTGCGCAATGTCGAAAACGATTAAATCGCGTATATACTGTCATAATGCGCAATACAAGAGTCATTTGAAGCATTTTTTTTTAGTTTGTGATCCCATTTGCAAATAACTTTCTTAAAAAGAATGCTATGGTCTCCTAAGTGGTATCATTATGTTGCGCTCGAGCTCCTCTACCTGTTCGCGACATCGGTTTACCTTTCTCATCTTTATTTATTGCGCAATGTCGAAAACGATTAAATCGCGTATATACTGTCAATAGTGCATAATAGAAGAGTCATTTGAAGCATTTTTTAGTTTGTGATCCCATGTGCAAATAACTTTCTTAAAAAGAATGCTATGGTCTCCTAAGTGGTATCATTATGTTGCGCTCGAGCTCCTCTATCTGTTCGCGCCATCGGTTTACCTTTCTCATCTTTATTTATTGCGCAATGTCGAAAACGATTAAATCGCGTATATACTGTCATAATGCGCAATACAAGAGTCATTTGAAGCATTTTTTTTTAGTTTGTGATCCCTTTTGCAAATAACTTTCTTAAAAAGAATGCTATGGTCTCCTAAGTGGTATCATTATGTTGCGCTCGAGCTCCTCTATCTGTTCGCGCCATCGGTTTTTACCTTTATCATCTTTATTTATTGCACAATGTCGAAAACGATTAAATCGCGTATATACTGTCATAATGCGCAATACAAGAGTCATTTGAAGCATTTTTTTTTAGTTTGTGATCCCATTTGCAAATAACTTTCTTAAAAAGAAAGCTATTGTCTCCTAAGTAGTATCATTATGTTGCGCTCGAGCTCCTCTATCTGTTCGCGCCATCGGTTTACCTTTCTCATCTTTATTTTTTGCGCAATGTCGAAAACGATTAAATCGCGTATATACTGTCATAATGCGCAATACAAGAGTCATTTGAAGCATTTTTTTTTAGTTTGTGATCCTTTTTGCAAATAACTTTCTTAAAAAGAATGCTATGGTCTCCTAAGTAGTATCATTATGTTGCGCTCGAGCTCCTCTACCTGTTCGCGACATCGGTTTTTACCTTTCTCATCTTTTGTTATTGCGCAATGTCGAAAACGATTAAATCGCGTATATACTGTCATAATGCGCAATACAAGAGTCATTTGAAGCATTTTTTTTTAGTTTGTGATCCCATTTGCAAATAACTTTCTGAAAAAGAATGCTATTGTCTCCTAAGTAGTATCATTATGTTGCGCTCGAGCTCCTCTATCTGTTCGCGCCATCGGTTTACCTTTCTCATCTTTATTTTTTGCGCAATGTCGAAAACGATTAAATCGCGTATATACTGTCACAATGCGCAATACAAGAGTCATTTGAAGCATTTTTTTTAAGTTTGTGATCCCTTTTGCAAATAACTTTCTTAAAAAGAATGCTATGGTCTCCTAAGTGGTATCATTATGTTGCGCTCGAGCTCCTCTACCTGTTCGCGACATCGGTTTACCTTTCTCATCTTTATTTATTGCGCAATGTCGAAAACGATTAAATCGCGTATATACTGTCAATAGTGCATAGTAGAAGAGTCATTTGTAGCATTTTTTTAGTTTGTGATCCCATGTGCAAATATCTTTCTTAAAAAGAATGCTATGGTCTCCTAAGTGGTATCATTATGTTGCGCTCGAGCTCCTCTATCTGTTCGCGCCATCGGTTTTTACCTTTCTCATCTTTATTTATTGCGCAATGTCGAAAACGATTAAATCGCGTATATACTGTCATAATGCGCAATACAAGAGTCATTTGAAGCATTTTTTTTTAGTTTGTGATCCCATTTGCAAATAACTTTCTTAAAAAGAATGCTATGGTTTCCTAAGTGGTATCATTATGTTGCGCTCGAGCACCTCTACCTGTTCGCGCCATCGGTTTACCTTTCTCATCTTTATTTATTGCGCAATGTCGAAAACGATTAAATCGCGTATATACTGTCAATAGTGCATAGTAGAAGAGTCATTTGTAGCATTTTTTTAGTTTGTGATTCCATGTGCAAATATCTTTCTTAAAAAGAATGCTATGGTCTCCTAAGTGGTATCATTATGTTGCGCTCGAGCTCCTCTATCTGTTCGCGCCATCGGTTTTTACCTTTCTCATCTTTATTTATTGCGCAATGTCGAAAACGATTAAATCGCCTATATACTGTCAATAGTGAATAGTAGAAGAGTCATTTGTAGCATTTTTTTAGTTTGTGATCCCATGTGCAAATATCTTTCTTAAAAAGAATGCTATGGTCTCCTAAGTGGTATCATTATGTTGCGCTCGAGCTCCTCTACCTGTTCGCGACATCGGTTTACCTTTCTCATCTTTATTTATTGCGCAATGTCGAAAACGATTAAATCGCGTATATACTGTCAATAGTGCATAGTAGAAGAGTCATTTGTAGCATTTTTTTAGTTTGTGATCCCATGTGCAAATATCTTTCTTAAAAAGAATGCTATGGTCTCCTAAGTGGTATCATTATGTTGCGCTCGAGCTCCTCTATCTGTTCGCGCCATCGGTTTTTACCTTTCTCATCTTTATTTATTGCGCAATGTCGAAAACGATTAAATCGCGTATATACTGTCAATAGTGCATAATAGAAGAGTCATTTGAAGCATTTTTTAGTTTGTGATCCCATGTGCAAATAACTTTCTTAAAAAGAATGCTATGGTCTCCTAAGTGGTATCATTATGTTGCGCTCGAGCTCCTCTATCTGTTCGCGCCATCGGTTTACCTTTCTCATCTTTATTTATTGCGCAATGTCGAAAACGATTAAATCGCGTATATACTGTCATAATGCGCAATACAAGAGTCATTTGAAGCATTTTTTTTAGTTTGTGATCCCATTTGCAAATAACTTTCTTAAAAAGAATGCTATTGTCTCCTAAGTAGTATCATTATGTTGCGCTCGAGCTCCTCTATCTGTTCGCGCCATCGGTTTACCTTTCTCATCTTTATTTATTGCGCAATGTCGAAAACGATTAAATCGCGTATATACTGTCATAATGCGCAATACAAGAGTCATTTGAAGCATTTTTTTTTAGTTTGTGATCCCATTTGCAAATAACTTTCTTAAAAAGAATGCTATGGTTTCCTAAGTGGTATCATTATGTTGCGCTCGAGCTCCTCTACCTGTTCGCGCCATCGGTTTACCTTTCTCAACTTTATTTATTGCGCAATGTCGAAAACGATTAAATCGCGTATATACTGTCAATAGTGCATAGTAGAAGAGTCATTTGTAGCATTTTTTTAGTTTGTGATTCTATGTGCAAATATCTTTCTTAAAAAGAATGCTATGGTCTCCTAAGTGGTATCATTATGTTGCGCTCGAGCTCCTCTATCTGTTCGCGCCATCGGTTTTTACCTTTCTCATCTTTATTTATTGCGCAATGTCGAAAACGATTAAATCGCGTATATACTGTCATAATGCGCAATACAAGAGTCATTTGAAGCATTTTTTTTTAGTTTGTGATCCCATTTGCAAATAACTTTCTTAAAAAGAATGCTATGGTCTCCTAAGTGGTATCATTATGTTGCGCTCGAGCTCCTCTACCTGTTCGCGACATCGGTTTACCTTTCTCATCTTTATTTATTGCGCAATGTCGAAAACGATTAAATCGCGTATATACTGTCAATAGTGCATAATAGAAGAGTCATTTGAAGCATTTTTTAGTTTGTGATCCCATGTGCAAATAACTTTCTTAAAAAGAATGCTATGGTCTCCTAAGTGGTATCATTATGTTGCGCTCGAGCTCCTCTATCTGTTCGCGCCATCGGTTTACCTTTCTCATCTTTATTTATTGCGCAATGTCGAAAACGATTAAATCGCGTATATACTGTCATAATGCGCAATACAAGAGTCATTTGAAGCATTTTTTTTTAGTTTGTGATCCCTTTTGCAAATAACTTTCTTAAAAAGAATGCTATGGTCTCCTAAGTGGTATCATTATGTTGCGCTCGAGCTCCTCTATCTGTTCGCGCCATCGGTTTTTACCTTTATCATCTTTATTTATTGCACAATGTCGAAAACGATTAAATCGCGTATATACTGTCATAATGCGCAATACAAGAGTCATTTGAAGCATTTTTTTTTAGTTTGTGATCCCATTTGCAAATAACTTTCTTAAAAAGAAAGCTATTGTCTCCTAAGTAGTATCATTATGTTGCGCTCGAGCTCCTCTATCTGTTCGCGCCATCGGTTTACCTTTCTCATCTTTATTTTTTGCGCAATGTCGAAAACGATTAAATCGCGTATATACTGTCATAATGCGCAATACAAGAGTCATTTGAAGCATTTTTTTTTAGTTTGTGATCCTTTTTGCAAATAACTTTCTTAAAAAGAATGCTATGGTCTCCTAAGTAGTATCATTATGTTGCGCTCGAGCTCCTCTACCTGTTCGCGACATCGGTTTTTACCTTTCTCATCTTTTGTTATTGCGCAATGTCGAAAACGATTAAATCGCGTATATACTGTCATAATGCGCAATACAAGAGTCATTTGAAGCATTTTTTTTTAGTTTGTGATCCCATTTGCAAATAACTTTCTGAAAAAGAATGCTATTGTCTCCTAAGTAGTATCATTATGTTGCGCTCGAGCTCCTCTATCTGTTCGCGCCATCGGTTTTTACCTTTCTCATCTTTATTTATTGCGCAATGTCGAAAACGATTAAATCGCGTATATACTGTCATAATGCGCAATACAAGAGTCATTTGAAGCATTTTTTTTTAGTTTGTGATCCCATGTGCAAATATCTTTCTTAAAAAGAATGCTATGGTCTCCTAAGTGGTATCATTATGTTGCGCTCGAGCTCCTCTATGTGTTCGCGCCATCGGTTTACCTTTCTCATCTTTATTTATTGCGCTGTGTCGAAAACGATTAAATTGCCTATATACTGTCATAGTGCGCAATACAAGAGTCATTTGAAGCATTTTTTTTAGTTTGTGATCCCATTTGCAAATAACTTTCTTAAAAAGAATGCTATTGTCTCCTAAGTAGTATCATTATGTTGCGCTCGAGCTCCTCTATCTGTTCGCGCCATCGGTTTACCTTTCTCATCTTTATTTTTTGCGCAATGTCGAAAACGATTAAATCGCGTATATACTGTCACAATGCGCAATACAAGAGTCATTTGAAGCATTTTTTTAAAGTTTGTGATCCCTTTTGCAAATAACTTTCTTAAAAAGAATGCTATGGTCTCCTAAGTGGTATCATTATGTTGCGCTCGAGCTCCTCTACCTGTTCGCGACATCGGTTTACCTTTCTCATCTTTATTTATTGCGCAATGTCGAAAACGATTAAATCGCGTATATACTGTCAATAGTGCATAGTAGAAGAGTCATTTGTAGCATTTTTTTAGTTTGTGATCCCATGTGCAAATATCTTTCTTAAAAAGAATGCTATGGTCTCCTAAGTGGTATCATTATGTTGCGCTCGAGCTCCTCTATCTGTTCGCGCCATCGGTTTTTACCTTTCTCATCTTTATTTATTGCGCAATGTCGAAAACGATTAAATCGCGTATATACTGTCATAATGCGCAATACAAGAGTCATTTGAAGCATTTTTTTTTAGTTTGTGATCCCATTTGCAAATAACTTTCTTAAAAAGAATGCTATGGTTTCCTAAGTGGTATCATTATGTTGCGCTCGAGCTCCTCTACCTGTTCGCGCCATCGGTTTTACCTTTCTCATCTTTATTTATTGCGCAATGTCGAAAACGATTAAATCGCGTATATACTGTCAATAGTGCATAGTAGAAGAGTCATTTGTAGCATTTTTTTAGTTTGTGATTCCATGTGCAAATATCTTTCTTAAAAAGAATGCTATGGTCTCCTAAGTGGTATCATTATGTTGCGCTCGAGCTCCTCTATCTGTTCGCGCCATCGGTTTTTACCTTTCTCATCTTTATTTATTGCGCAATGTCGAAAACGATTAAATCGCCTATATACTGTCAATAGTGAATAGTAGAAGAGTCATTTGTAGCATTTTTTTAGTTTGTGATCCCATGTGCAAATATCTTTCTTAAAAAGAATGCTATGGTCTCCTAAGTGGTATCATTATGTTGCGCTCGAGCTCCTCTACCTGTTCGCGACATCGGTTTACCTTTCTCATCTTTATTTATTGCGCAATGTCGAAAACGATTAAATCGCGTATATACTGTCAATAGTGCATAGTAGAAGAGTCATTTGTAGCATTTTTTTAGTTTGTGATCCCATGTGCAAATAACTTTCTTAAAAAGAATGCTATGGTCTCCTAAGTGGTATCATTATGTTGCGCTCGAGCTCCTCTATCTGTTCGCGCCATCGGTTTTTACCTTTCTCATCTTTATTTATTGCGCAATGTCGAAAACGATTAAATCGCGTATATACTGTCATAATGCGCAATACAAGAGTCATTTGAAGCATTTTTTTTTAGTTTGTGATCCCCATTTGCAAATAACTTTCTTAAAAAGAATGCTATGGTTTCCTAAGTGGTATCATTATGTTGCGCTCGAGCTCCTCTACCTGTTCGCGCCATCGGTTTACCTTTCTCATCTTTATTTATTGCGCAATGTCGAAAACGATTAAATCGCGTATATACTGTCAATAGTGCATAGTAGAAGAGTCATTTGTAGCATTTTTTTAGTTTGTGATTCCATGTGCAAATATCTTTCTTAAAAAGAATGCTATGGTCTCCTAAGTGGTATCATTATGTTGCGCTCGAGCTCCTCTACCTGTTCGCGACATCGGTTTTTACCTTTCTCATCTTTTGTTATTGCGCAATGTCGAAAACGATTAAATCGCGTATATACTGTCATAATGCGCAATACAAGAGTCATTTGAAGCATTTTTTTTTAGTTTGTGATCCCATTTGCAAATAACTTTCTGAAAAAGAATGCTATTGTCTCCTAAGTAGTATCATTATGTTGCGCTCGAGCTCCTCTATCTGTTCGCGCCATCGGTTTTTACCTTTCTCATCTTTATTTATTGCGCAATGTCGAAAACGATTAAATCGCGTATATACTGTCATAATGCGCAATACAAGAGTCATTTGAAGCATTTTTTTTTAGTTTGTGATCCCATTTGCAAATAACTTTCTTAAAAAGAATGCTATTGTCTCCTAAGTAGTATCATTATGTTGCGCTCGAGCTCCTCTATGTGTTCGCGCCATCGGTTTACCTTTCTCATCTTTATTTATTGCGCTGTGTCGAAAACGATTAAATTGCCTATATACTGTCATAGTGCGCAATACAAGAGTCATTTGAAGCATTTTTTTTAGTTTGTGATCCCATTTGCAAATAACTTTCTTAAAAAGAATGCTATTGTCTCCTAAGTAGTATCATTATGTTGCGCTCGAGCTCCTCTATCTGTTCGCGCCATCGGTTTACCTTTCTCATCTTTATTTTTTGCGCAATGTCGAAAACGATTAAATCGCGTATATACTGTCACAATGCGCAATACAAGAGTCATTTGAAGCATTTTTTTTAAGT
>JAVYIG010015600.1:0-35161 GCA_035222895.1 Strongylocentrotus droebachiensis | reverse complement strand
CGTGCACGATTTTCATTCACTACCGTCACTTCGTGAAAATAGGACGATTGGTGCTAGATGAATTTTTATAAATCTGATATACCACTCAAGGCAAACCAATATTATACAATTATTATTTCTTAATGTTATTGGTACTATCGTAACCATTATTATTATTATTAGTAGTATTATTTGTATTATTATTGTTATTATTACTCCCGGCCCCCCCCCCCCCCCCCACTCAAAGGTCGGAATGACCACATGCGTGTTGCCAAAATGTCCGGTAAAAGGGTACTTTTCGTGCGACAAAGTCCGGCCCGAGAATTGTAAAAAAAGGGGTGTATTTCTTTTTTCTCTCTCATCTCTTTGGACTCCTGAGAAATTATTCAGAATTTAGGGGGGTACATTGAGCATTTTTCCTGCATTTAGGGGGGTGTCCAAGGCAGGAAAAGCCCGCGAAAAGCCCGCGAAAGGGGGGTTCGGAAATGTTGGCAGTCCTTAGATAGGGGGTGCTTTCAAAAAGAGGGTACGAGCATATGCGTAACCTAAATAACACTGAGTGGGGGGGGGGGGGGGGGGGGGGGTTATTACTATTATAATTATCATTTCATTAATTATTATAATCATCATCATCTTCATCATCATCAATGTTACTACTTTCACTACTAATATTACTATCATTATCATCATATGTATTGTAATTTTTCTTGTAAACAGAACTGATAATGTGAAATGTGAAATAGGAAAGTAAACCGAAACTAAAACAACATTTTAAAGTAAACTTACCATGGTAAGAATGGAAACTATGACCAGAATTGATCTCGAAAAGTAAATGACCCTTTGCAGCTTTTCACTGCGGCCATTGTGATGTATCAGCTCTTATTTATCCTATAAATATCAAACAAAAATCCAACTGATTGTCCAAAGGTAAAAATTATGAAAAATAGGAAAAATTTGGTGAAAAAATTAAGATTTCAATGTACTTTGTTTGAAATCAATGAAGCTACAAGTCATAAACATGATTGTAACTATTTTCGAAAAATCCACCTACGTCAATTTCAATAGCCTGACGATTCACCTATTGAAATATGCAAACATGACAATGACGTATTATGTAATACGAACTTGATTTCTGTGGAAAATAGGATAGGTTATTGAAATTGCCATCGACTTGATTTTCGAAAATGTTTGCGATCATCTTTAAACCAGTACGTCCTACAGATCAATGAACACGTGATCCAAAGGACAGAGTTAGAAGAGGTTTAAACAATTTTATAAGGAAAACCTTTGCATACATTTCAAAAAAACTATATCACTAATTTTTCTATCATCTCTTTCGAAGAATAGCAACGAAAACAGAAGTAGGCAGTCATCGGAGTATATCGCACTTTGTTCCGCCTATAGCATTTAATTTTGCTTTCGTTTCATTCTTGTGATGACGAGTTCAAGACGAAAAGCATAAGTATGTCTCGTATCGTTGCTATTCTTTAACATTCTTATTGCAATTTTCTACATATATCTTCTCGAAAAGTGAGGTATGATTTTTGATTAAAAAAACTCACCAAGTATTGTCTAAAATAGTTCAAATTCTTTGTTGCATCTTCCAGCTCGTAGGTAATGGCTCCGGCATCTATTATAACAGCGCAAATATGGTAATGACTATTTCCAAACACTCAACAAAATGTGTAGCTAAAAGAGCTAGCCAATAGAAATCATCGCAAGATCGTGCTCGGAATCAGGTTGAAAAGGGGGCAGATTATTTGCTGACGTCAGGTACTGGTTTCATTTCATGAGTAGATGTGATAGGTAAATATTTGTTTTGATGTTTATCGTATTCCGCCGAATTTTTATGACATTTCATGTTCAGCAATATCTTCATTCGAATGTTGATAATGCTTCGGATGGATCTCATAATAAGTTAAATTTAAAGAGGAAGAAAATGAAATGGAAAAAGTTTGTTTATGCTGTAAAGATTATTATAAATACTTGGTTTATTGTCCCATTATTTGTCCAACTTATATAATTTTGATTACAATCAATAAGTAGTAAACTTATCTAATGACTACTAATAAAGTATTTTTTTATAAATTTATTGTATTTATTTTGGGACCCCGAGAAAGAACTGATTAACTCTGTCGGTTGATCTGAAACGGGTCTATTTTAATCCTAATATTTTATTCTAGAATCCCATTTAAAATATTTTAGTGTCTTGTTTCTTTATTTGTTATTATATTTGTATTTCATATTTTATGATCGCACATAAACCCAACCAACAAAACTTTTACAAATGACTGTTAAGATGTATATATGGTTAAATACATATTAACAAATGACGACCTATATGATAACTATTTATATTGTATTCATAATGTTAATAAGTATTTCATGATTGGAAATATCACCAATTCTCCTTCTTCTAAATATAACTGCTAAGAGTTTTATATGGTTAAATACATAGCATTATATGAAAAGCTATGTAAATTTTAATTATAGCTGTAAGTGACAGGATATATTTAAAATATTCCAATCCAATCCATCCAATCCGAAAGACATTTGATAAAGCGCCTTTTCCCTGCAGTTACAAAGCGCTGCACACGCTCCACAATGTTTTGGCCACTTAAAAACAAAAGTTAGACACTTCTCAGAGTTCAGTATAGTATATGTAGGCTAATGATATAAAGTAATTTCTAGCAGAATAGACTTGAGTAGCTTCGTGAACTGGTCAACAAATGAGACCGTCTGCACAGCAGTAGGTAGCTGGTTCAACAGTTTTGCAGCAACCGATGGAAAAGACAATTCACCAGCACGTTTTTGTGCGTGACAACATAATAAATAAGTGTTTTAGATATTTCTAGTCATATCAACAAATGGAACTGTATGGGTGACAATATTGTTACAGTTGCGTAGACTTTAAACATATGTAACTACATAGATTCCTAAACATGACGTTGTACTGTTCGATCTTTAAAAGAAAAGGAACAAAATCAATAACCTGACATTTATTGACAACAATAAAGTTGTAGCAGGAGATAATGGTACCATACTGGGTTTTCCCAAAAATCTTCGCACGCCATCAACATCTCATAAAAGTAGCAAAGGTGTCGTCGTCGAGTGATTAAATCATTTGACTGGAAATGCAAAGGTCGTTGGTTCTGGGCCCAGCACGGCATATATGTCCTTGGGTAAGGCATTTCATTCACGTTGCTCCTCTTCACCCAGATGTTAATTTGGTACCCGTTAGAATGTGAACGTCATTGTGATTTGATTAATTTGAATGCGCCCGTAAAAAGGCGACTACCTGCAACGTTCCCCAGGGGGTGGACAATGTACAGTATAATTTACAGAATATTTATGGAATCAAGTGAGGAGGGTAATAATTACTGCTAAGAATGATATATGTTTAAAGAGATAATGATAAATGAAAATCTATAAGATCTTTCCATTTTACTATACGTGACAGGACACATGTTGGCATTTTATGCATGTTTAAACACGCACTCATCAATATAATGTACATATTTGTCATGAGTACTGTACTGTACGTGATATATGATTTAATATCTAATTGAACGGGAGTGAAAAATCAACATTTTTAGATCTTTTTTTTTTTTGGAGTGTAAATCCATTTTTAAAAGTGGTTAAATTCATTCTTAAAAGAGTTACGTAATCATCGATTTAGTTTGGAATAAAATCCAAATCGTGTTTCTACACCTCACCCGGTAAAGGCTACGTTCAAACATGATGACGTTAAAGGTAAAGACCAGTTATGGTCATGCGATTGCATTGTGAAAGAAACGTTGTGGAATCGATCAGAAAAGGCTGATCATCTAGCATCTAGCATCTGCAAGGTTCTGGAATCATCAAAATGATAAGATATTTGGCCCATTCTTCGTAAAGTTACAAGCACTATACACAGAAAGATGTATATGGGACTACCCTATATCTCTCACAGACCATGAGAGAAACAAATTTACCAAATATATGAATTAGTAGGCGGTTTCCCCGGCAAATTTGTTATCATCATGTATTAGTCAAAACATATTCTTTCACATGATTGGTAATGAGAGCTTCCATTTCATTTTTTGAAATTGGGGCGTTTCCAATACTGGTCTTTACCTTTAAACGAACCTCAGCCCAAAGAATATGTGCAGGTATTCTGACAAATGAGATGCATTCTGGCACTTTGATGTACAATATCTTGCATTTGTTTTCTCTCTCTCATTAAACAAAATATGTTTGTTTTATTTTGCTCACGAAACAGGTTGTTACTTTAAATGTATGCATAAGTGATTATCGGTATTCTTGTTTTTTATGTGTTTAAAAGTTTATCTCGTAATAAAGACGTGTTATGTTGTAGTAAAGAAGTGTGATGTTTTGATATTGGTAATGGTGTTAATGATGATGTGATAGTGATGATGATGATATGATGGTGATGATGATGATAATAAAGTGATGGTGATGATGACTTGATTGCGATGATGATGATGTGTTGCTGCTGCTGCCGATGATGGTGGTGGTGGTGGTGGTGGTGGTTGGGATAGTGGTAATGATGATGATGCAGGTGATGATAATGGTGATGACAGTTATTTTGATGGTGATGCTAAATGATGACGTCCATAATGATGATATTTATGATGATGATGACGATGGTAGTGATGTCTTAGCTGACTATATCTGTATTAGTTAGATTATTTCTGCACGTCGAGACTTATTAAATATCAAGACAGATCTTTTGTTTATTTCTCGTCTTCTTTTTACCTGTTACTTACGTTTCTAAAAGAGTTTTATAAAACAAATCTAATCTAACCACTCCTACTACCCATCCTCTCAAACTGGCGCTAAAGTTCTCTTTCGAACAATAAGCTCAAGAAAGATTACCGACAGTCCTTATCAGGACTCACCAATCCCCTCTCCCTCTCTCACATGGTGCAACCGTAAGCCTACTGTATACATCATCATGCAAGCCGATACTTATAAGCACCATCTAAACCTAAACTGATTGTGAAAATGTACAAATAAAAAGCAATAACAACGTCACATAGGAGAAACCACGAATGCTTTGTCTGAATATACAGGTATTTTAATATCTTTTGCAATCTGAGTTTTTTTAAAGGCACTGCAGTAAACAAATATTATTTTTAAAAGTAACGGAGATGCAATTATATATGTCGATCAAACTTTAAATCAACTAAATGTACAACTATTATATTGATTTACAACTAGGTAGTACTGATATAACAAAAATTAATGAAATATGTTCACCGTTTTTATTTTTAGTGACATTTGAAATGCTAGCTGTAATAAGAAACAAAGACAAAGACGTTCATGCAGTTTAATTCACTTCCAATTACACAAAGTACCGTTGGCATACTAGAATGTCGTTTCTTTTTTCTTTTTATGGGCCTCTTCAGAACAGGTTTACGTAAGACTTGTTCGTGTAATTGCATCTGTACATTGTGTGCCCAAAATGTCAGGATATACTGTTTCAAGCAGTTACAGGGGAATTTATATATTCATAATTCAGCAACTTCAGTTCTGCAACAACAACAAAATCAACAATGGCGTATTGTATTCTCTTGATTACATATTCCACTATATTTCAAACTACTTTAATTGTTAAGACTAAGTACATTAAAACATGCAAGGGCATCGCTTAAAGGTTTTAAACGTGACGGGGTTAAACTAATGCCAATGAGTTTACCTGGAGAAAATGGTATCCAAAGAATTTGATGAGAGGTTCGAAAATGTGACCCCTACCTAAGGATAATTTTGCATCCGCCCCAATTTTGATATTTGCCTCCAACTTTCCCAAAAGGTATGAAAGGGTTTGCTGACAGAACAGAGACCCTCCCATACACACACAGGTCAAGCCCACACGCACACCTTAGCGACATCCCTGCGCTCTGTATAAATATGTATCATATAACAGCTTGTTCAGATATGGCCCGGTAAACCGTCGCAAAACAAGAAGCAACCGCGGTTTATTTTTACCGCAAAGGCTTTGCCGCGTTACATCTGAACGAGCTGTAACATCGTTTAGGTATTTGTATGATAAGTAAGACATTGTATTCTACATAAAATATGGATACAGAAATTGTTGTCGTCAAAATAATGACACATCTGAAAACCCTTTCAACTTGATTGATTGGAAAGTTTTCCAATAATTTCTCAACAAATTTATCAGACCTTGTAAAATTGGTCTTGGGAAGCTCATGTTCGTTACTGACAAATTGTTGACTTATCTTCGCTTCGGTGATCTCTAGGAGGTGGACAGCAAGAAACTTTGTGAAAATCACTTGGCTTGAGAAAATCCACATGAGTGGATACAAGCTTTTCTACTAAACTTCCACGTTGATTAAACCTTAAAGATAAAGACCAGTTATGGTCATGCGATTGCATTGTGAAATAAATGTTGTGGAATCGATCAGAAAAGGTTGACCATCTAGCACATAAGTATTGGTGTGTACTGCCAGGTTCTGGAATCATCAAAATGATAATAAATTTGGCCCAGTCTTCGTAAAGTTACAAGTACTGTACACAGAAAGATGTATATGGGACTATACGCATACGTGCGCAACCCGTGCGTTTATCTCTCACACACCAATATATAAACTAATTTATCAAATATATCAATTAGTAGGCGGTTTCCAGTCAAACTTTTTATCATCATGTATTAGTCAAAACAAATTCTTTCACATGATTGGTAATAAGAGCTTCCATTTCATTTTTTTTAAATTGGGGCGTTTCCAATACTGGTCTTTACCTTTAAACTAAATGTGATATTCACCAGACTCTAAAATATGTGAAGATGAAAAACGAATAGTTAAGAGCAGTTAAGAGACGACATGGTGTGTGTTGACTGTTGATGTTAGCTAGTGCCTGGATAGTTTGCAGAAAATCAATCATATGAGAAGCTTTAGTAGTATCTGTCGTGTATCGGATCCCGTTCAACAGCGCCCTGTAAAAAAAGAAAGAAAGAAGGAAACAGTTTAATCAATCGTATCATTCGATCAGGATCCACTTCATCATCTTATAAAGATATATACACTGTTGGTCATAATGGTGGAATAATTTGTTTTAAAAATAGTTTATTTCTAATAAATCTAGATAATGGCATGCATTCTCAGATTTTATTGAATAATAATTTGCTAGTGTTTGTTTTGCGTGACTGCTAAAGCATGTGTGTGCTACTAGGCTAATCAGCTAGAGGACCTTCGTCCTTAAGCCATAACTGACAGTAATGAGGATTAATGCCCCACAAAAGGGCACTAATATAGCACATCGACACATTTTTGATCCTGGGGCCTCACAGTAACGAGGCTATTGCTTAGCCACTGAATCATGACTGTACGCAGCGGTTGCTAGGATACGCGGCCGCCCCCATAAATCCCCCAAAACGAAGAAAATACAATAAATTATCAAAAATTCATTGCATTTTTCCCCGACCCCCAACAGGAAAAAATCTTTTGGTAGGGCCATGCATTATGGTTCAAAGAATGGCCACACCGAGGAATTTTTCCTGTGGGGGACCGGGGGAAAGTGCAATGAATTTTTTATAATTTATTGCATTTCCTTCTTTTTTTTGAATTTGTGGGGGTGGCCGCGTACCCTAGCACCCGCTGCGTACAGTCATGATTCAGTGGCTAAGCAATGGCCTCGTTACTGTGAGGCCCCAGGATCAAAATCGGATCTGCCAGCTATATTAGTGCCCTTTTGTGAGGCATTAATCCCCATTTCTGTCAATTGTGACTTAAGGACGTAGGTCCCTTAGCTGATTAGCATAGTAGCACACAAATGCTTTAGCAGTCACGCAAAACAAACAGTCGCAAATTATTATTCAATAAAATCTGAGAATGTATGCCATTATATATCTACGTCTATTAGAAATAAACTATTTTTAAAAATAATTATTCCACCATTATGACCAACAGTGTATATCAAAATGTGTTTTAAAAGATGCCAAGCTTATAATTTCGTTCAAAGGTTCATAACGCTCATAGTGCAAGTGCTGCCCTGGCTATGAGGGGCTCTTTTTCGTGTTTGTTGTTTTTGGCCTCAAAAATGGCTGTCTTTTGACAGGATTATTTGAATGCAATTCATATGATGAAAAAACGAATTAAAAATTTGGATGATTATCTTGGGTAATTAGTTTTGATCATAATATCCAGTGGTATAAAGAAGAGATGATTGGAGTCAAAGACTTACAACGCCACTGCTCTGCCCATCGGTCACATAAGCAGCTGTAAAGTTATCAGAGCCGTCAGATGTCTGTTTGTTGGGGAAAAAGAACATATAAAGAAGAAAAATTACAGATCATTAATGACAGTAGCCTTCTTTAGGCTCCTTGGGCTCGTTACACATAGCTTAGCAAATGATCGTACTATTGATTTTTGCAATCGATTGCAATAATCACTACATTTCTATACAATCAATCGGGAAAAACATCAATCTTACGATTAATTCTGATATTTGTGTAATTAGTGAAATCCATTTCCACTTAATTTGACAAAACTTGCAGAAAAAAAAGTCAGAAAATTCTAAAAATTCTTTCAAAAAACGAGATGTTTTATATCAATAAACCCAAATGAATTGTCATATCAAATCGAAAAAAATGACAAGTCATTAGTTTATGTCTGCGCAAAGCTGGCTTTGTTTGCGTAAGCTTAAAAGAGACATCTGCTCATGCACCGGTCATAAGCTTTAGATTTGCGAAATTTCAGTTTTGTTTTTGTTTTGACTATTTTGAAATAAATGTGAATAAAGTGACAAACAAATAATATTTATGAATATATGAATCAATACAAGAAATAAAGACCGACTAAATGAAAGAAACAAAAATATCTTACTTGATAAAAGTTTGTCTCTACCATGGGTCTGTCAATGCCTTGGTAAAGTCTAAGGCGATTCACAGCCTGACTGATTTCATATTGACGTCGATCAAGAGAAGAGTCCAACGACCGATTGTCCGATGAATGTTCTGACCATTCCTCATTATAGATACGCGTGTGCTCTGTTTCCCGAGCTCTCCTTTCCCTGCCAAAGTACAGTGAGAGGGTGATTACTTTTTTTCTTCTTTGCATGAACATTTTTCTCATTCGTATATAAGCCCTAAATTATATACATCTATATTATTATTATAGTAAAATACGTAATGTAGAATTTAGTTAACTGTCTTGTTTATTCAATTTATTTACACATACTCTGTATTTCAGGGATTTGCAAGATATATAAAGACAACATTGTGAATATCATTGGCATTGTCATGTTATATCATTATAATTTCCATTTTCCTTCTCATCATCGCTGCTAATTGTAAGTAATGTCACTGTCACTGGCATTGGCAGTCACTTTGTCATTGTCATTATATATTGCCATTATCATTCTCACTGTCACTGCATTGCCATTATACGTTTCATTATCACTATCTACATGTAGTTTTATTCAGTTTAATTTATTTGGTACCATAAACAGAAATCAAGTATAAATCATACATACAGAATACATGATGGGAAGCAAATTGTGCATGTAAATGGGCCTGTTACAAGTTAGACATAATAACAAATCAAATTGCAAAAAAACAAAAAAACAAAACAAGGTACACATACAAGAAAACGGCCATTAACTACAGTAAGAATCTACCTCATACGAGGGTTATATGAACAAGAAGCCTCATATAATAGTAATAATAATTCGTCCGTTCATATAACGTAGCTACTATGTGAATATACAAAGTATCATGTTATTGTCCCCCGGCTGTAGCTGAGCCGTCATAATAAGGCTCTAAAGCATTCAGGAACCCATTTACTTCACCTGGGTGGAGAGTGGCAAAAAAATGTAGATTGATGCCAAAAGATATTAGTGTCGCGGCGGGACTCGAATCTTGAACCAAGTGATCCACGGTTTGGTGAAGTATCAACTAGGCCACGTACCTCTCCAAAACACACACATCAATACAAAGAAAGGGGAAATGTGAGAATGAGAAAGAGGAGAAAAGGAACAGGAGAGAATGGGAAAGAGAAGAAAGGGTCTACTTATCATTATAAATGTCAGACGAAAATAGCTCACCCCTTCTTAATCTTATCATCTTTGTTCCTACGCACTATCAGAAGCATGATACAGCATGTACATACTATGAAACAAAGGGCTGCCGACATAGCACCAAGTATGATGCCTACTATAACACCAGGTGATAAGTCACGTCTTCCAGAGTCTGTGGGGATATTACAAAGAGATAGAGTAACATAAGAGTAAAAATTGTTTGATACATTATTATGAGAGAGTAAATTAGATGATGAAGAAAATATGATAAACGTAGGATTGAGTGAGGTAAATTTAAAGAAATAAAATGAATATTGAAGAAATATAATAAATATTTACGAAGAGCAGATATATATCAAAAAAGTAAGATGACTTTTGAAAAAGAAAGGTAGAACAGTGATAACAGATTATGATGAAATAAAATAGTAAGATAAAGATGAAAAAGTAGTAGCATGATGACATTTTAAAAACAAGGCCAAACATTCACAAAAATTACAGTAATAAAAGTAAGATAATAGGGACTTTTAGATTTGCGTGGACTGATACGTGTGACGTCCTTTCAAGGCAGTGCAGTAAAAGGACGTAGATCGTAGCAATCCACGTTGTCGTTGTGCAAATCTAAAAGTCCCTGATGGCAAAAACATAGGGATGTACTAAATATTAATAGGAACTAAAATCGATGAAGGTAAAACAAAAATTAATAACATTTAATTTTTTTATCTTGTAAAAATCATCTAGGAATGTAAAAAGCAGATCTCAAATTAGATGTTTTGCTGTTCTACTTTCATCCATTCTCGATTTGTGTAGCTCACGAATGATTCGACTTCTACGTGCAACAAGGGCATTATGAGGGTAGAGATGAGATCTTTGTCTTAACCATTTAATGGAATATACAGAGAAGCTTGAAAATTGGGATTTATACTTTTGATATACATTTTTGTAAATAACGTTTACATTATATTTCATACGGAAGAGACAGGAATTCATTTTCAAAATGAAGGGGGTAAACTGAATCCAAAATCAATTACACTACCCTGCAGCTAATTTTGAGTTTATATTTATGCAAGAAAAATCATGACAATAGAATGAATTACATTTTTACGAGTATATCCATTAGGAAAGATAACAAATGGTAAAGAAATAAAAGGCCATGGTTTATTTTTCTTCCTGATGTGTTGTGCGTGATTTTTTGTACTCCTATTGCTCTCTCAAATATCTAAATTTCTGCTTTGAGTAAAAAGGTAGCGAGATTTAAAAGAACACAATAATAACAGAGAAATTAAAGCTATAAGAAAGGTAATGAGGCAAGAAGAATATAATGAGTCGCACAAAGAAATGTCTTTAGTTCAGTAATTTAACAAATCATTAACAAAAACACTTACAATGCATATCAAGTTTAGTTTAAGATTTTTTTCTTTCTTCAGGATTTTATTTGCCATACATCAAATATGTTATTCTTCTTCTTCTTTCATCTTTTAAATCGGCTCACTCTAACGACCTGAACAACGTATAATTAATTATATTTATGATCTCATAATTTGTATTTTGCATCGTTTTAGAATTGAATGATATATATCTTATGTAATTATATATAGTTATGTATATTTGTGTACTGTTATGTATTATATCATCAACTAATGAGGACAGCCTCCTACAGAGAGTTTCTTTGATAATCCTTAAGCATAAGCTGGTGGCTTTTTTCTTGTTATTGTATTTAATATTTGAATTCGTTTTCTTGTCTTCTTTTTTATTGTTATATTCAATTATGTTCCTGGAAATGAAATATATATAATATAATAAAATAAAACTTAAACAAGTCTAAACTTACCAGATGCAGAAGTAGTACTATAAACATCGGTTTCCTCTTGTGGTGTTGTTGTACTGAGTGGTACAAAGCACGAGTAGCTTCCCGGTGAGTTGATGCAAGTTAGATTGCAATTGTGATCTCCGAGGCATTCATTTTTATCTGAAAGAAATACAAGAAAAATGAAAGAAAACAGTTTCCTAATTACTTAATGTAATTTTTGCTTGTTGTTATCATTACCTAATTCGTGATTTGTATTAATTATAAATTAGGCATACTAAAGACTGACACAGCCTCTCTTTTTGGCTCTTAACAAATAGTGTACTAGTACTAGTTCTACTACTATTACAACTTACAACAACTACTACTAATAAGATTACTAAATTTTGATTACGGCAGCATGCGAGAGCAAGGTCGGACTCTTCAAAATCTTTGCCAATTGCTCACTTTGGCAAGCTTATTCACCTTCATTTCTGGCAACATCATCATCATCATTCATCAATGTAATGTTTGATATCATTTTGAGGTCCGAGAATTGTCTTTTCGTTGTTTATTCTTCATGTTTCTTTTACCATGATGTCCCGCGCCTTTTTTTGTCGGATTGTATATAGCCATATTGATGTATACACCCAATTCCCAAAAAAGCTCCTCACTGGTTCACTATACCATAGCGTTCCGAAACCAACTTTTAATAAATCGGCGGCAGACGACTACTTCACGCATCGTGGTTACATGCCGTTTTTCCGAAGGTTCACATTTCCGATTTCGTATTTTCGAAGGTTCATAATTCCGAAGGCTCGTTACTCCGAAGGTCATTTATTCCGAAGGTTCAGATTTCCGAAAATGAATTCATTGCATTGTCTTGATAATCGCTTCTGAAAGCCCCTCTGCAATAGTCTGTTATAGAGGGATATTAGACCTCCCTGCGAGGTCACTGGCAGGTGGAATTAATTGGTGGAAACAAAGATATTTCACTATGATTGGAAAAATGCATTTGCTAAGAAACATACGCATATCCAAAGTTGATTTATATTAGCTTTTTGACTCCGGTGCCTGAATGGGTTTTCAAAGAAAATGATAAAATCTGCTTTAACTTTTTATGGCGAGGGAAAGACAAGATGAAAAGAAGTACTTTGTACCTTGATTACAAACAAGGAGGTTTGAAAATGCTTAATCTTAGACTTTCTGTGAAGGTAAAAAGGGAGATGTGGATCAAATGACTTATAAACTGGAGACCAGAAAGTGAAATGGAAAAGGTACTTCAAATTTCTACTGGAGGAAATTTAATTTTCTATTGTAATTATTTACCTAACATGATCAACATACAGTTACTAAAATAATACCAGGACATGATTATTAGGTTGATATGAATGTGTTTATTAAAAAGGATGCAACTAACATTAAAGTGATGTATGGGACTAGATGAAGAGGAAATAGTTATGATTAAGGAAATATATGAAGACACTCCTGAAGAATGGAAAATCGATTTAAGAAAGCATACTTCAGTTGAAGGTCTAAAAATAGAATTTATGTTTTCAAAGAAAACTTTTCAATTTGAATCAGTTTGTTCGAAGAAAAATATAAAGGGCGTGCATACAAAAAATGGCCGACAATCCTGTTAGTTTTCATAATTTACAATCATCATATAATATTGCTAAATATATTACTCATTGCGGATATAGTATCGAAAATAATATCGCTAGTGATATTCGTTTGTCTCGCAATGTGGTCAATAAGGAATCTAAAAGATCACGACGTTTCGTATGCTACTGCGATACTTCGTCAGGTGATAAAAACTATTGTAAGCAAGGGTCTTTTTATACTTTACGGGAGGACCGGCGGAGCGGTCTATAATTCGATCAATAATTGGAACAATAACGCCCAATGCCTATTGGTCGACGCACACGGTGCTCGACCAATCACCAAGGCCGCCGGTTCGGCTGATGCACCAGGCCTATTGGCCGACGCATACGGTACTCAACCAATCAACGGGCCGCTGGACCTAAAGAAAGACCTTGCTGAACCTTGCTGAACCTAAAGAAAGACAATGTGATGGATGAACCGACCTATCGTAGACTGAAACCCACACAAAAGCAACCTCCTAGAATATACGGGTTACCCAAGATACACAAACCCACAGTACCATTACGACCTATAGTGTCATGCATAGGCTCCCTTGCCTATAACCTCTCAAAGTACCTAGCTGAAATTCTTTCTCCGCTCACCGGTTTGACTGAATATACGATTCCCAATTCGAGTGGTTTTGCAGAGTTCATAGCAGAGCAAACCATCGGTACTCAAGAACGCATGGTTTCGTTTGACGTAGTTTCACTCTTCACCAATGTACCGATTGAGGGCGCATGCAATGCTACATTGCAACGCTTACAATCAGACAGCAATTTGTCTACCCGTACCGCATTCTCACCGGAACAACTCACTCAACTCCTCGAGTTTGTTCTACGATCCAAATATTTTCTGTATAAAGGTTCATACTATGAACAGACAGAAGGGGCAGCCATGGGTAGTCCAGTCTCGGCTGTCGTGGCCAACCTATACATGGAAAGTTTCGAAGAAGAAGCGTTGGACACATGTCCCCTCTCTTGCTTGCCTCGTGTTTGGAAGAGATACGTAGATGACACCTTCATCATAGTTCCCATCTCTGAAACAGATAAGCTGCTTAAACACATGAATAGCCTTGAACCAACCATCCAGTTCACATCAGAGATAGAGTGTGAAGGGAAGATAGCATTCTTAGACACTCTAGTTCATAGACACGGCAACCATAGGCTCTCCACCTCAGTCTATAGGAAGCCTACCCACACAGACCAGTACATAGCGTTTGACTCTCACCATCCCATATCGGTGAAGAGAGGTCTAGTGAAATGTCTATTTGACAGAGCTTCACGCATTGTGACAAGTCCACAACAGCCATGCAAAGAACGGACCCGTGTTCGCAGTGCCCTGAGTCTCAACGGTTACCCACGCCATTTTATACACAATACCAAGAATAGATCGTCGGAACCCAGGGATTAGAAGGTATACAAGACTTTTACAGTCTTGCCGTACATTGATGGGGTCTCCCAACAACTCAAGCGCCGCCTAGAGAGCCATGGCATTCGAACGGTTTTCAGATCAGATACCACCCTACGTCAACAACTTACACGCCCCAAGGATCCAATTCCTCCACATAGACGGGACGGCATTGTGTACAACATCCCTTGTAAAGGATGTGATAGATCCTACATCGGTGAAACTGCCCGTCCGATAAAAGAAAGAATCACTGAGCATAAGAGGGACGTCAGACTCCGTCGAACTGACAACTCAGCCGTAACCGAACATGCTTGGGATAACCAGCATCAACCAGACTGGGACGGGGTTCAGGGCCTTTCCCAGGAACGGCATTGGTATACACGGAGGGTAAAAGAAGCTATCAATATCCGTCTCAATCCTAATAATTTCAACAGAGACAACGGGATCGATATCCCCGAATTTTGAATGCGGACGATACGCCGCCATGACACTCGCCGTCCTGCTAGCCAACAACGGTCGATTCCACTCAGCAGACGGCCCGAGCCAGCGGCCCGTTGATTGGTTGAGTACCGTATGCGTCGGCCAATAGGCCTGGTGCATCAGCCGAACCAGCGGCCTTGGTGATTGGTCGAGCACCGTGTGCGTCGACCAATAGGCATTGGGCGTTATTGTTCCAATTATCGATCGAATTATAGACCGCTCCGCCGGTCCTCCCGTAAAGTATAAAAAGACCCTTGCTTACAATAGTTGTTATCACCTGACGAAGTATCGCAGTAGCATACGAAACGTCGTGATCTTTTAGATTCCTTATTGACCACATTGCGAGACAAACGAATATCACTAGCGATATTATTTTCGATCATATAATATGTCGGTGAAAGAAATTGAAAAAAAAAACTTTTCTTCGTCCTAGATTAAGCACATTGGATGATAAATTGAGAGAATTTCAATGTAAATTGCTCTATAATATTATTTTTGTGAACCATCATTTATACAGGTTTCAATTCATATCAAACGATAAATGCTCATTTTGCGGCAAAGATGAGGAAAGTTATAGACAGCTATTCTTTGAATGTGAAATGGTAACACAATTATGAGAACGGTGTAGTAAGTCTATCTTGGATCTTCCCATTCTTAAAGACATGATTCGGAAGGAAGTTCACACTTGGATTAGAGGAAAAAAACGAAGATAGGCAAAAACTTAATCACGTTGTTTGATTAATTACACATTTGATATATCTTAGTACGGAGAAAAGGAAGCTTCCAAGTATTGAAGAAATAGGAGAAAAGTTGCTTAAAAGTAAACATGAAGAAAGAAAGATTGCTACCGAGCGAAATACATTTGCACTACACTGTAAACAATGGAAACATTTAAAAGTATCACAAATCAGCATGAAAAGAAAACATACAATGGATGAGGAATGGAAGGGGTCCGCCGGGTTCGATATTAGGGACTTTTAGATTTGCACGACGGAGAACGTGGATTGCACTTTTAAGGCAATGTGACGTCACTGCCAGTGCCTTAAAAGGACGTCACATTGCCTTAAAAGGGCAGTCCACGTTCTCCGTCGTGCACATCTAAAAGTCCTATTGTGTGGAGTTGACCGCTTCTCTGCCGCTATAGACTGCACTCTTCTGTTCTCTTCTCTTCTGTTCTTTCTGTTTTTTTGTTTTTTTTTTGGTGTGTTTGTTGTTTGTTGGGGGATAGGGGGGGGGGACGGCTTTGATCTATAATATTCATTCAGTGTAATTAATTTGAAGACATTATGTACAATCTATTTAACTTTATTATGTATTTCTGAGGGCTGTACATTTTTTTTACATTTTGATATGTTATGTATATCAATTAAAATGTATGATTTTCATTTGTACTGAATGAATGCGATAAAGAATGTTACAAAACAAAGATACTAAAACTAATAAAGCTTTAATTACTACTACTACTAATACTACTACAACAAATAATAATATAAAAGTAAATACCTGTGCAAGAATCGGTTCCTGTTCCTTCAAAACCGTCATTACAAGTGCAGTAGTAGCTTCCGTCAGTGTTTGTACAGTTTCCGTTACGGCAAGCATCTGTAAATCGCTCACATTCGTTGATATCTACAAAAGGAAGGAGGAGCTTTTACAATATTTCATGTGCATTAAAAATAATTGACCAAAGGAAGTGCGTTACATAGCATGGGGTTCCGCCAATGATGTATACAATTAAACGTGATCATCGAAAACCTTTAAACATCATTTTCTTGTTTTCTTAAAGAAAGTTTTAATTTGTTTAACAATTAGGTAATAAAAAGGGGGATATGAAGGTCGAATCTATCTAGGGTTCGTTCAGTGAAGGGGACACGTTTTTTGATATCCCCTTTTGAAATTCTCTACCCAGGTGTAGATAAGGTTGAGTTCTGGTCATGTGATTGCATTGTGAAAGAAAAAGTGTGGAATGGATCAGGGGAAAAAAAGTTGATCATGTAGCATGTAAGAATCGGTGTGTAATGCAAGTTTCTGGAATCATCAAAATCATAATAAATTTTGCCCAGTCTTGGAAAAGTAACAAGCACTGTACACAGAAAGATGTATATGCGACTACACAAATGATTTTGGGGCTACTTACCTTGATTTCCTTATCTTTCTATGCTTATTACTCAGCCAGTATACATTTTTTACCAAAATTGTTTGGCAAATGACATTTATCTGTAATCTTGAACATTCAGTGTAAGTTTCGTTTGATTCTGTGAGAATGATTTTTCTTGTTTTACCAGAACTCAAGTTTATCTTTAAATGTACATATTATTCCTTAAATGCTTTCAGCGCCTTAGGAAAGTGGATCCTCTTACCCTCCTCCATGACTCGATGATCTGGGGTAATAAGTCTTGACCCAAGAAGCAATTCCATGAAAATACGCTCTAGGCTGGTATCATCCAAAGATGCACCAAGTTTTACGTCGACCCGGAAGGACACCAGAACATAAGTTCCGGTCACAGTATAGTTCTTCACAGACACAGCCTGGAGTATGTCGTCTCCCAATTCTATTGATGTATTGAGGTAACGCCAAACCTTCAAAAAGATTTATGTATAATATTCCATGAATTCATTATTTAAATTTTCATTGGAATTTTGATCTGAAAAGATTTACATTTCCGGTGAATTTTACATGAACCCGAGAAATGCTTTAACAATTATTCTTACTAAATACTTTTTTCTGTCAAAAATTGCAAGTCTTTAACATTTTTTTTTTATAAAGATTTTTAATACACGTAAGCTGATTTTTTTTGTGGAAAATGTTATCTCGCACGAAAGCCTGTTATTTAGTGAATAGTGTTATTAAGTCTTATTAAATAAAGTTTTCGCACTTTGAGAAGAATTACTAACTTCATAGCTTTGTTGACTAAAAATTATGATTTGTCAGATTTAGAAAAAGTCAGTGAACACCAACTTTCACATCCTTTTTGTAGCCAACATCAAATTGTGTAGAACTTTGCAGGAATTATGAATATGTAACGTATGCCCTGTCTGTGAGATTTAAACGTTATCAGTGTCCTAGTATTCAAATTATGCAAGAAAACCCCTTTATTTTCTAGACTTCACTGCCAGACATTATTAAGTGACTGACTGGTGATGGTAATAACATACATACAATGAGCTGTGAAGGGTACATGAGCATTTGTCTACATCGATAAACCGCTTCTTGTAAATGCAAAAATTAAACTGATTGAATCTTTGCTCAGCACAAAACGTACGACCATTCGGTACAAGGATCTGAAAATCAGACTATTCAATAAAAGGACTGCAATCCGTAAATTCGATTCGACAACTGACTGTCGTTATTTTCCCACCAATTTTTTGTTGGTCAAGATCTGTTTTGAGGGAAGTGCAAATGGGACATAGTACCTTTAAGAAAGAAAAATCTCAGATATACAAATAAACCTTATTTACGTATTTAATTTTATTTCTTCGAAAATTCTAAAATTAACTTACATCTTGGGCCAACTGACGTTGGTTCTCCTGTGAATCAATCGTATCAGGATAATATTCAACGCTTAATCCACTGACGAATGTAAGACGAACGTTGAGTGTTAACGTCAGCGCGTCTATTCAATTACAGAATTAAAAACACAAGCAATAAACTGTTATCAGAATCTTATGCTAAATTAATAAGATTATGATCTGATGAACGTTTGGGTACATTATTGTCTCTTCGAAGTCATCTTTCAAGTTTCTACATCTTGCAGGCGAGCGAAGCAAGTGAACAAATGTGATGATACATTATGGCTTAGGGTTATTTCGGCATCAAAATACACGGATATGAAAAGGAATATACTTGATCGTGAATTGACTGTAGTCATTTAGTGAATGTTGATATTTTATGTTTTCGACCCCCCCCCCCCCCCCCCCACCCTCCCCTATGCGGTTCCGCCTCAAAGTTGATTTTCTACACGGCATAGATCTGTGCTAAATTAAAAACTGACTGAAAGGATACTATGAATTGGATTAGGAAACTTACACAAGGGATTCATACTTTGACAGTTTGCATCGAACTTTTGTTGCCTAATACAGGAATTTTTCCCCATATGTTGATCCGCCCTCTCAATTGTAGTTCAACATGATCTGTCCAAATACATGGCATAGAAATGTTGCTAAATACGAAACAGATTACAAGGTAATGTCGAATTATCCGGTTATTGAGAAAACAAACGAAATAGATTCATACTTTGGCAGGTTCCATCGATTTCTGTTGTATCCTCCCTGCACACACATGAGAAGTTACCGGGTGTGTTCATGCAAACATGATCCGAGTTGCAAACAGCCGTAGTCAGTTGACATTCGTCGATATCTGACGAATGGGAACAAAGGCAAACAATTATTGTTTATTTAACTTACAGGAAGCATAAAATTAAGGAGAAAAAGGTTCAATAAGTAATTGTGGTAGGTATTTAACTTTGCTGCTCCTCTTTGGTAATGTTTTCATTTAAGACACACTCTTATAGAGCACACCATCCTAACAAAACCCAATAGAAGAAAACTGCTCCTTTGTCAATTACCGAAAAAGCTTACGCTGTCGATGATGTTAAAACAACTGAATGTTCTCATCAGGGAGGTGAAAGAAAGGAGTAGAATCAAGCCGCTTTCCTTTGACCCCATGCTCAAAGCCGCCGTAAAGTTATGCGCTAATCTGCAACTGTTGACCAGGTGGTGAGATAAAAGAAGGCATGAAATTTCAGGATTTAGAATTCCTACATCAGAACCTGGTATCACAGCAACTGTTCGCTGTCCCTTCCAATGATTTCTCATCCATTGTTGAATGTGTAAAGAGTAGAACAAGCGAAAAAAGACTTGCGTAATTTCATCCTTTTTTCCAACTGCATAAATACAAAAAACACGCTAAAACACGCATTACCAAACTTAAAGTTATCGAAGATTGTAAAAAATGGATTACATAACGGGACATTAAAACATGCATAAATTAGCGCATTATTGTAAACTATTGAGTTTTTGTCAGGATCTAATTTTTCTTTAACCAACACTGGTTCACAAATTATAGGAAGAGCGGAGTCCCAATTAATTTGAAAAATTGTTTGATGCACTATTCCCAATACCCAATACGATCCCCAAATAAAGTTTAAATTTTATACTGACATTTTGCCAGTAATTTAATATTTTTTAATAAATGTGAAACTGGTGCCTGGCCTCCGAAATTCCCCGCGGTGGAAGCGCGGCTCGGGCGTGGAACTTCAAAGCCAAGTGGAATGTTACACATCCCATTGTTACGCTTTAGAAGTCACGAATGCGTTTGAATAAATTACAGGAGTTTCGACTCCTTTCTTTCACCTCCCTGTTCTTAATATTAACATGCACATAATCAGAAGGCGGCGGATCTCGTTGGATCGAAAGAAAGAATCATGTCGAATATCCATCCGTAATAGGTCCGTGTTCATACCTTGACACTCTTTCGGGGATGAATTGTCGTATCCTGAATGACACGTGCAGTTGTAGTCTCCAGGGAGGTTCATACAGTTTGAGATACCAGACGGGCATTGGTCCACATCAGACTCACATTCATCGAAATCTATGGAGTAACAATACATCTTTGTCTAATAATGGAATTGAATTAGGAATTATAAACACACCATTTTCATGGAACTAGGTTGAAATGATAAATTATTACTCGTTAAATTCAAGGATTTACTACGGGGAAATTAAAAACAAATTGTATGTTCTATCACATGTATTGTCTCACCCTCCCTTTCTCTCTTTCTCTCTCTTCCCCTCTCTCACTCTCCGCCTTTCACACTTTCCCTTGTTTAAACGGTCATTTATAAGAATTATTACGAGTCAAAATTGTATTGACATTTTCTTCTCCACACCAGGGTATAGGACGGCTATTAAAGCACGATTCATTTCTGTCGTCGATCGGAAAAACAATTTTTCCTCTTCCACCCCCATTTATAAAATACTCCTTTGGCTCCCCTTGAAATCCTGGTACAGCCAAGCGAACATACCTGAACACATTCCGTTTTTAAGTTGAAAACCGGGCTCGCATGTGCAGTTGGCAGATTCAGTGGAATTCTTCAGGGCCTCATCACATTGACTTATCTCTGTGATAACATGAAACAAAATGTCGAGATTAAAATTTAAAACTCTCATGAAGAAAAACTTTGTTAGACCCTTGTTGAAATTAAACAGTAATTTAAGAGCTGAGGACATTTTCCTAACATATACAATAAACCAATTATCACCTTCAATGAGTTATCCTCTCTCTCTCTCTCTCTCTCGTTTATTCCATAATGGAAACACAATATAATTTATACGAATGAAAATTAACCAATCTTTTAACCAGTCGATCAATGGAGACATATTTTTATGAAATATTTAGTGAGTTATCATCCATGATCTTTTCAGGAATATTTGTATTCAGGTTGTGGTTCAGAAATCTAGTTTGACTATTGATAAGTTATGGTTAATAGGCTTAGAGTGAAGGTTGGGGTTAGTGTAAGGATTACATTTAATGTTACAATCGTTTTTTTTTTGCTAGGCCATAGGCCTATAATCCTTTGACAAACTTAAAGGGGAAGTCCACCCTGAAATGATGTTGGTTTCTATCAAAGTCAGAAAAATGAGAGAAATAAATTCGTAAAAGTTTGAGCAATATCCGATCAAAAATAGGAAAGTTATGTCTTTTTGGAGTTGTCATTTAGTGAAACACAAATTTGCAGCATTGTGACTTATCTTGCGACCTCCTATCCATTTCGCTCTATACAGAAAAGTCCATAAACTGTCATTTTCTTAGTTATTGATGACGGAAAAAATTGCTTCATACACGGGTTTGTATAAAAAACATATTTGCAATAATTATATTTAGAGTGAATGTATATTTGAAAAATGTCTTCAGTGAAATTCATTTTTGAGCAGAGGATAAATTGGAGGAGACCTCGCAAGATACGTCACAGAGTTGCCAATTTGTGTTTGTTTGATCTCACCTTCAAATAATCATTACTTCCTTATTGTTAATCAGTTTTTGCTAAAACTTTCACTAACCTGTTTCTTTCATTTTTCTGCTTACAATAAAATTAACTTAAAGGTAATACAAAGTTTTGGTATGGGGTCATGAATTTGATTCAAATGAACATATTGGACGCAAATGCGGTCCTACAATATTCAGTGATCGTTGTCGTGGATGAAATCAAGTCTAAAGTTATGAAATTGTAAATAATAAACTCTTTATGTTGTATAGCTCCCTCTCAAGGTCAAGATATAAATTAAGCTATAAAACAATGTTTCTTGACTAAAATCTACCGATTACTTGTTCTCGTTCGGAAATGATATATCACAACTACACATTCTGAGATTTTCATGGTCGCAGCTACCATTGTACGGCCGTAGGCGCTATATGAAATTTTTAAAAATATACCGGGAGCACCGGTAAATTTGTATATTCAATTTTTCTCGAAAGCAGAAGTAGTTTAGGGGCTAAATTTTCTGGTGCTTATAATACATCCACAGAGGCATCCAAATATATCGAAATTGTAAAGAATCACTACCCACCCAATTTTCAAAGTTCCCAAAACTTTGTATTACCTTTAATATCAGGGTAGACTTTTCCTTTTAAAGATGTCATTATCGTAATTAGGCAAAAGTACAAATTAAGAAAGTTGTTTTTTATGAGAGCAACTGTTCCAAATAATCCCGGTACAACGGGTAAATAACACACCAACACAGACACACACACACACACACACATATCGAGACCCTCACCCACTCACCATCAACCTTGTTGCTCTTATAATTATTAACTTTTCAGAGATTTTTTGTTTACTTACTGTCACAGGAACGTTGATCGAGGGCAAGTATATAACCCGTGTTACACGAACACGTGTAAGAACCTAGATTGTTTTCACAATTCTGTTCACAGTCATTCGTATTGTTGGCAGCACATTCATTAAAATCTAAACGAATCAGGGTAAAAGATGCGAAGAACCAGTTTAAATTTTAAATCAAATTTGCTTAAACTTACTTACCAAGTGTCTTGATTATTTTTTCCCTCCAAATACATTCTTCTTCAGTTTAGTGGCTTTAAAGAATCTAGTATGTGTGTCGAGTATTCTACTCGCGAGTCACTTTTACATTCACTATTAGATTTCTTTTATTTGTAATTCTCTTGACATAAGTAATTTTGAAAGCTAAACGTTTAAATATACTATACCCAAAACCCAAAACAATCACCGCAAGAAAGAAAGAGGAAGACATAGAAAATATTGATTGGCCCCTTTAAATCAAGCTCACCAAAGCAAATGGTACCATCGCCTGACAGCTCGGGTGGACAAGGGCCACATTTGTACTCTTTGTCAGAAGACGGAGGCTCATCGTAGCAGATAACCCCCTCGTAGCAGGGCGTACCCTCACATGAATCATAGTCTACGTCACAATGATCACCTGACCAACCACCAGAACAGTTGCATGTGACCACCTGAAATGACGTTGTTTGGATGTAAATTCATTGTTACGATTACATCTATGCACATTAGTGAATATGTTATGTTGTAGAGCGAAATCAGATTATGTGAAGGTGAATATATAAAAACAGCCAAGAATGGTATAAGTGTATTCCAGATTTTGTCCGTTTTTATACATGTTTTATTCTTCGATCAGCTTTGCCCTCCGCCCTTTAATACACGCATCCCACACAGATCGCCCAACCAAGTAAAGTCACTCGTTGAAAAATAAAAAGCAAGAACTTTTTCCGTTTTAGGGTTGAAGGGGGGTTATTTCCTCAGCCGATTAGGTGCGCGACATGGAAACAGTCTAGGCAGTGGATTTTATTAATGCAGCACCCTTTTTTCACGTTGTTTATTTTTTTTTATAATAACCTGAGTTTGTGCGTTAGTGGTCGATGTGCATGATCCTTTTAGTCGATCATTACTTTGAACCCTTCACAACATAATAATATGTAGATTTACTCGAAAGGGGATGGAGGGTCCGAGGGGATAATTAATGGGGAATTTTGTCCATGATAATCAGAGCATGTGTCGTTTAACTAAAGGCTATACCAATATACTCACCGCGAATCCGTTGGCATTTAGGTCCTGCCCCTCGGCTTGGTTTTCGAAGTCACACACACCTTCGTTCTCGCATCGGCAGATCATGACCTTGTATGTCAGCGATGTCTCTGCTCCTCGGTCGTCCATCACAATGATCTCGATGGATGATACATTCAGGTCAGGTGGTGTCCAGGTCAAGATACCATCTTTATGTGGGAGAAAGAGAGAGAGAGAGAGAGAGAAAGAGCAGGATAAGGATAGAAAGTGATACAAATCGTAGAAAAGATGGTATGGGAGAGAAAGAGAGTGGGAGAAGAGTGGAAAAGGGAGAATGATTGCGAGAGAAAGAGAGGAGAGAGGCGATGAAGGAAAGAGAGACACAGTGAGTCACAAAGAAAGTGAATTAAGAAGAGAAGGGATTAGTGAGATAAGGAGACGGAAGGATTAAAAAGAGAGGAGAGATCATTATAAGGCGCACTAATCAACAGATCAATCCGCAATTATAACATTCTGATCTATCGTTTGACAAATATTATTTTCATTTATATCCCACATACTAAGAATCATGCAATCTGATTGGTCTAAACGAGGTCACATGATCAATGATAGATGATAGTTTGCACCATTACCCTCGTAGTCGATTAATATTTGCTTACTATCATCTTACAGAGAGTATAAACAAATAAGTGTGACATTTCGAAAAACAAGTTCATAATCATTCCAATTTTTGTTCATACCGGAGCCGATAACGGCGCCATCTGGTGCTGTGTCGTTGAAAGTAAAGGACACCTCATCTTCTTCGTTAGGGTCGTGTGCAGAAATCTTCAAGGTAACGTTCACGCCCACTTGCATGAAGAGAACCTCCCCTTCTTGTAAAGCATCTGTCACGCCTATCTCTACCACGCTGGTTACGTTCGGAGGAAAGTTATCTATACATTTTATGTTAGAAAAGTAAAACAACACAAACGTAACGTACAATCTTGACATTCATTTAACCTCTATAGAAATATTAAATGGCATGTTAAAGCTATAATGTAGATTTTGAAAAAGAATGCACACTTGCGTATACATGCTTCACCATTTCAATACATAAGCAATGACATTTAGAAATTATAAACTATAGGCACACACAGATAATTATAATAGGTTTTAAAAGGTCACTGAACCCGATCATTGGTAGGATAAAACGCGAATATTACCTTATGTTTGATTGGTTTATCATCTTGCTCACGTGAAAGCAACATTGCATAGAAATCTTATAAGAACGGGATATACGGCTTTCAGTTAATTATGTGAATAAGGATTACCTCGAGGTAAACAAAATACACTGGCCTGGTGTCGATACTTAGTTCCTATGAGATCATTGCTCATTTGATCATTTCATGGATGCGAATAGGGTCGATAACATCTTTTGATATACCGGGGGGTGTTTCACAAAGATCCTAAGTTGAACTTATCTCTAAGTTGGACTTAAAAATTATGGAAAGCCATTTACATCTTTGAAAATATTTTGTAAAAGTTATTTTGAAAGGCATTAATTGTTTATTCAAATCATTCATATTTTCTATCATCAAGGAGATTTCATGTTCTGGATGTGGAATTTATAAAAAAAGTCTAAAATACTTGAATTTCTGCTTTTGAATATATTTCATTTTAAGACTCCAATGGCTGTCCATAATTTTTAAGTCCAACATAGAGTTAAGTTCTACTTATGATCTTTGTGAAACACCCCCCTGGAGTGTTAAAACGGCGCACCGTCTATTGCCACATCTCACCAAGGTTTAGGAGGTCCTTGTCGAGTTGTTTCCCTGTTGTCATAGTTTGTTGACCCATCTCTGGACTCACGGCGAGGTAGTCGAACAGGCACGCCTCATCCTCCCCACAAGCCTCTCGAGCTGTCTTGGTTTGGTCGTTGTCGGAAGCAAGCAGCTCGTCTAGGAAAATTGGTTCGTAGTCGCTAGGATTGTAGTAACTCCAGCTCCGATCACCGTATTCAAAGAGCGATTCGCTCTCTTGTATCATCCCTTATAGTAGTAACAACAACAATGTTTAACAGAGAGTTAATGGAAGTATTGCTGTTTTTTTACATGACCGGAGAATCTACATCATCACCGTCATCATCGTTATCATCATTATCATCATCACAATCACTATCAGCTCCAAAACCTTTAGATAATATATCAACCTCTTCCTGGGTCTTCGTTTCTTTATCCTTCATTTTTCTTTGTCTCTGCTACTCATCTAGTCAGTTAGAATGATAATATAATTCTGAAGTGTTCACTTGTTTTATCATGATACGAATCCAAAACAAAATAATGTTATTATTTGAAAGAAATAGAGCACGTCTAAACATGATATTTCTACGTTACTGCTCCTGAATTTCAGTACTTTGGATTTCCATGTTCATATAAATGCATTACTGTTAGAGATTACAACCTTAGCTTTAGAACATGCCAGCAAGTGTGAGAAATCTGTCCTACATATATATTAGCATACCGTATAGGAAACAAAACCATTAAGAAAAGAGACTGCATTCGTTATAAATGGTATTCGACATCTTTTTAGGATAAAGGAATACAAATGATAAAAGCTACGCTGACATACTGCTACCTCCAATGTTACTTAACAATATAAAACGTAAAGCAACAAATGATTTGACTACATCAAATACATGTACGAATAGTCTGAATCCGTTAAACATTAAGAAACGGTGTGACAAGAGAACTCTTTTAAAAACTTACATGACTGTCCAAACTGAAATATTTCTCCGTCTGTTAAATTTCTTCCAGGTTGATCCACTAATAATGTTCCATTCTTGAGCCGAAAATCATCTGATTTGTCCCCATTTACATTACCTAGTTAAACACATAAAACACATATATGATCACTTTTTTGTTGTCGTTATTCTTTCCAATTATGAAAAATAAACCTGTGTGTAAATCATACTTGTATATTCATAAATAAGACTTGGAGCTTTTGTCCATTCTGAGGACCTTTCAGTGTTCCGACTTCAACCAATATTGAAAAACGGATAAATAGACTCTCGGATTCGGGTTAGTGTCAATATTAGGTGCAGGTCAGGGTCAGTATTATTTCCTACTTTAAGGTTTAGGATTAGGCTTACAAGTAATTTTTGTTTTGCCGTTTCCCCCTATAAACATTAAGTAACGCCTATATACCTATTTCATATACGTACACAATAAAAGATATTCTAGGTTCTTCTATGCGCTTGAAAAATAATAATGATTCAGGCCGCATTTTACAGACGTTCGCATTGCTGAGCCACCAGCAATGACTTTCGAACCCTGCCGGGTACCCATCAACTTGATGGTCTGATGGTATGTTTTTATCCGTCTGCTAAGAAAGTATGTGTACACTTTGTAAGCATTCAAGGTACGGACGGCATGAAGTCCTCTCCAAGGGACCTATTAATGCAGATTAATGTCTTACTAAACGGCACTGGCGCATCGATTGGTTTCGACCCCTAAACATGTCAGTCCGAGACCAATAATATACCACTATGCCAACGCGCCTGGGTGGAGAACAGCAACATAGATAAAATGCCTTACCGAGCAGACCTCTCCCGGTTCCATTCTGCGCATACTCAGAAGGGACCATGACACTCAGATCCAAGATGCCGTTCTTAAAGGTCACGGTGAAGGACGAACTTGGATATCCTTCTGGTTTGAACAGCGCTGTGACCTTGATCTCACCGTCAGAGACAGTGTCATTCTCCGTGGATAGGATGAAGGTTGGATCCAGTGAGTCGAGTCCATCTGTATGAGAATGGATTCATTTGGTATTTGGTTCCCATTTAATTTTACAAGTCCCAAGATGGATACGATGGAGTCAAACTGAATGAGCTAAAGTGCTCTGAATGTGAAAGGAAAGATTGATTAATAAAAGCTCTACGGAGGATTGGAGTAAAGTCGAATAATCCGGATCGAATGCATCTGCATGTATTTTGATCTATCTGCCTTGATTTCGATTTAACCTTAGATGCTCAAAACCGGATAGGATAAATGTCGTATCATCTATGAAAGCAAGTCCATATTTACTTGTATGTAAGCAAATACATTTATATTTCATTAATCTATTGGGTTCTAAATACCAATCTAGCCTTATATAAGTCAGAAGGTGTCTATTTCCGTACCAGCGATGGAACAACTTGAACGAATGAATGACTGTGACATCCTCACTACGAAATTCCAGAACAGAGATGAGGCGACTTGTTTAACTCGCCAAGGCGACATGACGAGAATGCGAGTTTGACACCGTTCGGGTGTTTACCCAATAAGAGGTGCTGTCAATCACCAGAATTAACCTTCAGTTTTATGATCACCAGGCCTTATGTAACGTACTGCGTTTTCCACCCATTCCCCACATGGTAAAGTCATTATCTCACTTTTCCGACACCCAAAAACTCTAGATAGACGAGGGGGTATTTCTCGATTGGCCAACGGGTTCGCTGTGTGCAGGCCTAATACCTGTACACACTTTAATGATCCTCTGCACATGGAAACTGATGAGTGACTCCCTTTAACAGAGGCACATTGGTGAGGTGTACCGACTCGTCTCCTTGTCTTCAACATGGCGCCTTGGCGAGTTCGCTTCTCGTTTAAGCTTCTGTAGATCTGTTCTTAACCCTATTTAGCCCGGGGGGGGGGGCTTTAGAAGCCCCCCCCCCTCGACATTTTTCGCGATAATTTTTTAACGCAAGAAAATCTTGCATTGAAATTTTGTGACTTTTTTCTTTCGAGTCTTGCGCATCTTTTGAAAGAAATCTTTCGAAAATCGGACCTACCATTACGAAGTCACGTGTCCTTTTGTCTTTGCATGTCAGCCCGAAAATCGCAAATTTTTGTGATTTGTGTAAATCTCATTTTTCAAATGAGGAGATGAAACATTGGTTATTTGGTCTTGTTTATAGTTTAGGTGTTTATTTTGGGGTCAAAATAGTTGAATTATAGTTGGAAATGAAATTAAACAACAAAAACAATAAAATACATAAGTTAAAAAAACAAAGAAATACATAAGAAACTATCAAAACAATAGATAACATAAGGAATAACCCTGGTTTTTCAATTTTTTGTGTTGTATTATTATTCCAAATGGTCTAACAAATATATGTAGTGAGAAAGAATGCTTAGATATGAATAATGTCTGATTTATGGGCAAAAATGTGAATTTTATGACATTATTTGCATAAATTACCATAAATATGCAAATGAGTGAATATTTTTCAAAAAATTGAAATTACCATAGTATTCTATACACTTCACTTGACATGTATGCACATTTTCGCGGCGATCGGGCGTTTCACGGCCGAGATCATAGGGGGGGGGGGGCCTTAGAAGCCCCCCCCCCCCGGGCTTTGCAATTTCAAAATAGCCCGGGCTAAATAGGGTTAAATATATAGACTTACCCACTAGGAATTCCATCATATTGATGGCGGTAGCATTAACTAGAATACTCATGTGTGTCCTGTTATCATTCAGTTGGAATTCGACCTATCAGAAATAAAGCAAATCAAACATTGAATCGAATTGAATTGAAACGGTATTTATCACAAATTCACATGGCAGCCTAAGGGTTGTATTGTATAGAGTTTATCAAGTTAAATCACAAAATCTAAAAAAATATGTATGTAGAAAGAGAGGGGAGAGAAAGGGTGAGAGAGGAGACAGGCACGAGAGGAAAAGAAACAAGGAGATAGTATAGCGGATGGCATGAGTTTATTCTGATGAATTTAGTTACTTCGGAAGGTTGTACCGCACATGCGAATGTTGCAGCTCGGTGGACAATGTCCTAGGATAACCGAATTCCTAATTTAGAACCTGAATCGCACACTGCACCCTAACCCTAACCCTACACCTTTCACGAAACAAAATCTGAAGCACGTGTCGCAAGAACAGAATGACCCGACCAATGGGCTATTGCCGGTGTCACATGCGATAGGTTCCGGCTAGGAGATTTGTTCTGCCGGGATTAAGTACAAATCACCTGCAACACCGGCAGAAGATACAAGTCGTACAAATCACCTACCTTAGTGATGTCTTGTGTTGCAGCGAACCCTGTGAAGACAGTCCCATGTTTCACAGGCACGCCGTTGTTAAACGCCTTACCGGTTCTGGCTTGCAGCATGAACGGGTCACCATGACTGTATGCAATCGTGGTGTATTCCCCAAGACCATTGAAGGTGTACTTCCTACCGTCAAGGGTATTGATGTGCGGGTCGCCCCAAAACCATCCTGAAGTTTTAAGAATCAAGATGGCGATCAAACTTCTTATTGCATAGTGAACGGAAGTAGAAGCACTGCATACTATGGGATCACCCAACCTAACATGAAATCTTTTCAAAACAATCCGTCCAATTATCAAACAGAGGTAAACGCAACTGCGCTCTAATTAGGAAACACAATGTTTTGAAGTCTCGTCACTTGACGTGAATGAAATAATAAGATAAAGTGCTGTTTTATTTCATTTAAAATGCATGGGTATTTGATTCAAGATTTTTGTCAGAATAATGTGGCCCCTACCAGCCTCCTTATCGGGGTCATTCCAGAAGCTCAACAGTCTTTGAGATCGTTATCGGGTTCGTCGAGCGCTCGATCTCGTGAACACGCAGAAAGGATGTGAGAATGTCCTATGCGCTGTTTGTCTCTATGGCTGTAGAGCTCGTGGGCTGTAGTATCCCCCACAACAAACTAAGACAAATCATACTTTTTCCATGTGCAATGTGATATTTGGCACCTTATCAAAACATATTGGCCTATCCAATCATCAATTTGATTTAATGATGCTGAAAGTTGAAAACAAATGTGATGCTATCTATGGATAACAACCCAAACAAAACAATGATGTGCATATTTTTGGTATACCCTTGTTTTCAAATCAGTGATGAATACGACTTTAAGGTTATATTGTGATTGTTAATTATTTGTTTAGTAATATCCCTAGACAAGATCTTACCGAACCATGGTCGTCTATATCCCCAGCAGTTAGATCTTGGACGACGACTTTCGTAAAGGTTACAGAAATTCCCTCCAGCCAAACCACAGCAGTAGAATCTGGGTAGGACGTCCCTCTCTGAGTAAATTAAAACGATTTTAGAAAAGGAGATTAATGAATACGAAAGTACAGAACGAGATGAATAGAGAGAGAGAGAGAGAGAGGGAGAAAGGAGAGAGAGACATAGAAAGAAGAGGGATAAAGAGAGAGGATGAAGAGAGGGAAAGAGAGAAGAAAGAGAGAAGGAGAGAGCGAAAAAGACAGAGAGAGGAAGAACAAAAAGAGAGAGATGATGTGGGGGGGGGGGGGGGGGGTTGGGAGACAGAGAGGGGGCGTGCATGTGAGATAACAATTAGCAAATTGAATAGCGGTTGAATGTCCAGAATCTTTTAATACAAAAACAAACGCTCAGAAGAAGAAAAAAAAAGGAAATATAAAAATTTCTATTTTACATTTTATCACTATTGGCATTAAATTAGTAAATGTTGTTTTTGGGATGTTTCAAATGCATTGATTATATAATAAATCTAGCACACATGTAAACATAGAAGGCAGAGAACCAGACGTTACCACTGTAAAAATTGTTTCCATTTAAAGCCCACGTCAGCGATAAGCAAGCCTTCAACAAATTAAAAATTAAATTTAACTGTAGCAGAAATATGAGCTTATGAAAGTAAATGCAACATTTCAGATCAAGTAACTCTGGGGTTTATTCTCTATGAGTGAAGATTGAAGCCCTCATTTCTTTCACAACGAAAAGGGTGAATAAAACACTGCAAGTTGCAAAATACAAATTTTAAAATAAAAACGACTGTCATTTGGCGAATAATGAACATTTTGCAAACTTACTATTAGGAAAGTTTACGGTTATGAATTTTAAACCATTTTGTCTCTTTACAAGTTTTGAGATATTCACCTTTCAAATCCCAGCACGCGTTTTAAATGTATCATAAGTTAAAGGTAAAGATCAGTATTGGAAACGCCCCAATTTCAAAAATGAAATGAAAGCTCTCATTACCAATCATGTGAAAGAATATGTTTTGACTAATACATGATGATACAAAATTTGCCGGGAAACCGCCTACTAATTCATATATTTGGTAAATTTGTTTCTCTCATGGTCTGTGAGAGATATAGGGTAGTCCCATATACATCTTTCTGTGTATAGTGCTTGTAACTTTACGAAGAATGGGCCAAATTTCTTATCATTTTGATGCTTCCAGAACCTTGCAGATGCTAGAAGTTAGATGATCAACCTTTTCTGATCGATTCCACAACGTTTCTTTCACAATGCAATCGCATGACCATAACTGGTCTTTACCTTTAAGTGTAATCACAGGAATGTAGGTGTACTCACCAATCCAAGAATAATAGTAATCAAGGAAATAATAGTAATAGGAGAAGAATCGACGATTGGTGGGCATGACCGCTTGGTAGTGACTGGACCTCCAGACACTTCTATAACCCCTGATCAAAGCTGACCGATCGTAAGTACAACGGTATCCACCACCAAATGACGGCCATCTTGGCTGGTAGCAGGTCGTTCCTCTGCTATCTGTTAACAGAATGCAGAAGAAAAACACGTTTTAAATGCACGATGTTCTATGCTCCCCCCCCCGATCATCCGCTAAAAAAAATAGATTATCAACGGAACTTGGACCAACCAATCAAAGGTGTTTGAGTGTTATTCCCCCGTTCAAAAGGTCTGAATACGACAGTAATTAAATTAAGTCGAGTACTTGTCATGTGATTACAGTAGGAAACAAACTGTAAGGAAACAATTGGAAAAACTTTGATTGTGTAGTTGAAATATACGTTGAGGTATTGGAATGATCTGAATGAAAATAAATTGAAATCGAAATGGAAATTGAATTTAAGTATTGTTTTGTCTATTCGGAAATTTGCCCGGCACCAATGTCCTTTGGCAAGACGTTGGTCTACATTTGCTAATCTCCACACAGGTGTAAAATGGGTACCCAGTAGGATGCGAACGTAAATGTAGCATGCTCAGCATTGTGAGTGTCTGTTAAATTGCGCATGGCTGGAATGCTCCCCAGGAAGAGGAGAATGTGCATACATTGTGTGCGGGCAAGCATGTATTCGATGACTGGTGTAATAATATACTTGCCAAGGGCTCGGAGACATCGTCGATGTATTATTAAGCACTATAAACGCGGAGTATTTATCTATTCTTATTAGGTGGTCTGTCGTTTTCGACAGATCACCTGTTTTCGTCAGAATTTCTTTCTTTCTTTATTTATTTATTTATTTATCAGGTGGGCTGTATCTAATACAGACCACCTTATATTTTTGTTAAAATCGTCTTTATTTATTTATTATCAGGTGGGCTGTATCTAATACAGTCCACCTTATATTTTTGTTAAAATCGCCTTTATTTTTATCAGGTGGGCTGTATCTAATACAGACCACCTTATATTTTTGTTAAAATCGCCTTTATTTATTATCAGGTGGGCTGTATCTAATACAGACCACCTTATATTTTTGTTAAAATTGCCTTTATTATTATTTATTTATTTATTTATTTATTTATCAGGTGGGCTGTATCTAATACAGACCACCTTATATTTTTGTTAAAATTGCCTTTATTATTTATTTATTTATTTTTCTTATTTCGACCCACTTTTTTGTTAGCAAGATAAGTTGAAAATGGCTCAATCAAATGATTTGATATTTAGCACACATATGTATAGCCATATGGATAAAACAAAGTAAGGTTTTCAACCTTGACCTTGACTGATGACGTCATCTAGGCGCCATTTTGTGAAATTTTCTGAAAATCAACTCATGATCATATCTTCATAACCAAAAGGTATTTCTCATTCATATTTATCATGATCAAGGTCAATATCAGTCCGGTCAATTTCATGTCAAAAAACGCTTGCGTGCGCGTACGTCCGCGCGTCAGTGCGCGCGCAAAATTTTTAAATGCTCAAAATCGTCTCAAATTTATTTTGCATACGTTTCAGGTCATTTTAAGCATTTTATAAAAAATCGCGCGTACGAGCATGCGCGCGCGTTTTCGCGCGTAACACCATTACAAAACATAGAATCGCCATTTTTTTTCTTTCATGATATTTCTCATATTTTTTCAAGGAATTTGATACCATGTTTATCTCTTTATGACCATTATTAACAAGATGAGCGTAAATTCAAGATAAATGTCAGTGCGCGCGAGGTCTTTTAATACATAGCATATATGGGCAAAAACATGCCTATACAAAATCCGTTATAGCTCTTTGGAATGCACCGGGATCCTCAATTTTTTTTCATATTAAGATAGAGTATGAGTCGGAAATATGATTCCATGTCTCATTTGGCCATTAAGTGTATCGTGACATCATCACAATGGCCTTGGAACTCAAAATACGAATTTGCATATTATGACGTCAGCATATTTATGTAAAATTGATTGTATCTCTGTAAATATTGATCAATTTTCTTCAAAATTTCGATATGTTGTAGCTAAGACAATTCTCTACAAGCGCAGTAATAACCATTTTTCATTTTAATGACGTCATCATAGTGAAAATTTTGATTAAAGGCCTCCTGTCAAAAACTTCATAATTTGCGTGTTATGCCTAAAGAAGGTGAATTTAGTTCACGTTATGAATCTACATGATATTGTTTTTTAAGAATTTGTAAGCAGTATGTCGCTTATTTTTGCTCTATTTTGTCTCAAATTTTAGTTGACCAGCTCACCTATACTTGTTCCAAACAAGTATTATATGTCTAGTTTATTTTT
>JAVYIG010015599.1:0-35165 GCA_035222895.1 Strongylocentrotus droebachiensis | reverse complement strand
TAATTTTAGGCATAGACTATGATCACAATTTTAAAGTCTACACTCCTTGCCTGTTTCATAGTAACAAATCAGACATTCACTTGCACTTGTTATGCACACCCATGATAAATGTTCCATTGAAACATTAGAATTAACTAAATTAATTGTCTCTAATAGTTATTACAGAGTCATTTAAATATTAATAAAGAGACAGACACAAACAGGCCACAAAATTCTTATATACATTTAACTTCTAAATTATTCATACCCCTCGTAAATTGTGGTGTTTTTTGTAACTCAAGAATGAAAGGTGAACTGGTTTATTTAGGGCCTTTGTTGAATATATGTATTAGTAAGCATTAATACGTCACATTCTCAAGGAACATAAATCGGGACAAATCAATTTTTCACATACTTAATTTAATTTTTTTTTTTTAATGTTTGTAAGGGTAGGAATAATTCAGTTGCTAACGGTATGTAAATGGTAATTTGAAACATGATCATTAAAAACTGATGTACACACACACCCACACCCCCCTCCCCCCCACAACAACAAAATCAAACGCAAAAATCCCAAATACCCCACCTGCCTTTGCCTTTGGCAGCATCATTTCTGTACTTAAACAATTCATTATGGATGATCATTCATAACATGAAAAGTAAATACAAAATATGAACAAATCATTAAGCTTGTATGCTGATACACACAACGTGACCATGCAATCCCTGTCATATCATCATCGGAGAGAGAAATCACTCATACTATCCTCAAATTAATTGGATCTACTTCTCACAAAAGTTGATTAATCCGGACAAAAATCAATTTCAATTTCAAGTTTGTGATCATTACTGTCATCCGACCAGGGGCAGCGTAGCTCGGATAAATCTGCTCTGTTTTTTCTGTCCCATGCCCCGAGGCGATCTATTGATGAACCGAGGGGTGACTTCCGGAAAATCGATGCAGAAATGTTATTGAATTTATTCCTTTATCATCATCTTGAGCCGATCAAGATGTCAGCAATATTTGATACTGTTGGATATGTTTGGTAGAATGAAATAGCTAGACTGTTCGGAGACGGAGGTTGTTTCAGGAGGCAGAAATACAAACAAGGAGCTGCATGTAACAACTTTTGATGAAGAATTAAACCACACACGTATGTGTTTTATTTTTGCCACAGGCCGATGCAGCCGTCATACCGTTCGAAGTGCATAAGTACAAAATCTAATAACAGTTTTGTTCTCAGCAGTTTTTACACATTTTGAACATAAGAACGAACCCCCAGTTGAACAGTTGTAAGAATCATTACTTTGGCAATTCTAGGTCTGGTTATAACAAAAATTCAACCAGAATCAAAATCATGATCCGAGTATTCCTATTCCGTTTTTTTCTTTAAAATCGTTCTGTCAATCTTTCATTGTATAAATACATTAAGATGTAAATAAGTATTTTGCACGGGTCACCCAACACAAATTATATTTCGGTTTACTGAGCTCGTTTGAATTTGCTATAGTACTAAAAGTCAGATAACAAATTGTAATTGCAGCTTTTCAAAGCTTTGAAGGAAAATATTGTCTGGATCAATTCAGATTTTAGATTGGACTTATCTCTTTACATGCACACACCATACCTGAAGAGGTTGAATCCTGACGCTGAGTATCTTTCTCTCCCTCCACGCTTCTGTTTGTCTCCCTCTGTAGGTCTGTTTGTGAAGAATTTATATCACTCTCACTGGGTAGTTGATGGTTACCGTTGACGTCGTTTGATAAATCATCATCATCATCATTATCTTCTACATCATCCTCATCATCGCTTTCAGAGAGCGCTTCTTGCAATGTGTCCTTCCTTGGGATGTGTTCTTTCCTTCGTTTATAGTTCCTCCATGCACGTTGGATTCTGGAACCAAAAAAAGACAATATTATCTTTAAAAAAAAAATGTATGTTGGTATTCATTTCAAAGAGCTCGTATCGACTTTTCCAGATTTATATTGCTTTTCACTCATATATAAAAATATCCCACTGCCTTGTTAGTTTAACCAGTTTTCTACCATATTCCTTTATTTCCCATAAGCATAACAGGAACCAGCCCATTCCGGTAGATAATAGGTGAACAAAAACTACTTTAACGTCTACTCATTTCCACTCTTGAGGAAGTCATCAGATTGAGTTTCCAAGAAGAGCACAGCCGGTCACAAGCCATTAATGTCAGATTGTTAGTACTTTCTTTCAAGATCTATGCATCTAAGGATCTCTGATGGCTCATAAATTAGCGAATGCATTATTATCCTGCCCACCTTCATTACTAAATGTCCCTTGATGATGCTTGCAACCACAGGCCTTATTGATTCATGCCAATAATTCAGAAATCTAGTCCCTACGTTGGTCAAGAGTTTATATTCTTAAAAGCCCCTAGTTTGATGAAACTTATTTTAATTCAAATACACGGCAGTTGAAACAGCACCTAGACACATAAGACTTTAAAGATAAAGACCGGTAGTGGTAAAATTGCGGTTCAAGGGTTTTGGGTGCAAAATATCCATTCAATATTGTTCAAATATTGCCTTCAGAGGTTTCGATGGCAATACTTCAACCTAAATTTGCAAAAAAGCAGAAATATATGCCAAATGTTCAACGTTGAAGTACATTCGCAATATCTATCCAAACCGGATTTATATGATAATTTACCAATATATCAATTAGTAGGTGGTTTCCCAGCAAAATTTGTATCATCACGTATTAGTCAAAACATATTCTTTCACATGATTCCATTTCATTTTTTGAGAGGGAGGGGGGGGGGGGGGGGGGGGGGGAGGGGGGCGTTTCAAAACTGGTCAATACCTTTAAAGTTTAAAGTGAGAGGCATTTTAAGCACTTGAATGTATGTCTCAAACTAAGGCTAATCAAAAGTTCTGGCTTCTCATAACCACATGTAAGAAAGCTCCCTGGTTATCACTGCAACGTTCTACAATAGAACACTTACGTGTAGATCCATAACCACAATTCAACATTCTGCCCTTTATCAATAAAATGAGAAGCTTTAAGAAAATAACATTTCAATCACTTTTCCAATTTGTTTACAACTGGTTATCCATTGCACAAAGCTAGTTGATGTAAAATGTGGGTTTTCCTAAGATTTACAAACCTGAGCTTAAGGGGACCATCATGTTCCACATGTTTTTTTTTACTCAATTTATTTTTTGTTTGTACAAGCAAACTTCGAAGCTCCATATGTAAAGGAACAAATGCCTGATTTGGAAAGGAATGAACGGCTTATTCTGAGAAGTTCTCCTAGACCGAGTGGTTACTTGAGTGGAAGCTCCTGGATTCCTACCGCAAGTCTCCAGGGACTCTATTCATTATTCTGCTTGCATGACGCACCTGAAGGAGATGTGGGGTCCACATTGGGGGAGCTAGATATGCCGGCTAGGAATGTTTTAGATGGAGACTATAGGGCCATTTACACTTGCATCCAAACACGCCAAAAAATGTCAAACCGGAGCCTGACCGCGATGTTTCAGTGATGTAACCAAGGCAACTACGCTTTACCGGCAAAAATGCCAAGCACAAAACATTCCAAACCGAGGTGTGATTTTTTTTCTGTGTTTTGGCGTGTTTGGCTAGTATATACGCTCGCAGCTAGCTGAAACATCGTGATGTTTGACTTTTCGTCCTTGAGGCCTTATTTGGATAAAGTAAACGACTTGTTTATGCTGAACCGCTATGAGAAGAGTGCAGCTTAACTGTAAAATCTCGCTTTAGAAACCACATCAGGAAGTCTGCGCATGCGCATTACCAACCAAAACACGCCAAAACATCACTGAGCTTTTCAGTTGGTGATGTTTCAGCACAAGTGTAAACGGGAGCACAAAACATCGCGATTTTTTAAAATGAGGTATTTGACAATAAAAATGCGCCTTTTGACACTTTAGCATGCATAAGGGCTGCAATAGTACCCCAAAACGGTGGAGAAGGTGTCCTATCATAACCTCGTCCATACGATGTGGAGTATTTTTCTTCAGTATAAATATTCCTTTGGAGTATTCGGCCCTTTGAAGAAATTTGAAGTCCAAGGAAAATGTGTTATACCAATATCTGATTGTATGCAATTGATTCTGAGAAAATATCATACATCTAGTTCTGCCAGAGCTACATGTACTTGTAATTCATCTGTGCCCGATTTAAGGGTAATTTAAAATCTAGAAAATCAATAAACTCAAGAGCAGGAGATTGAGTATGTGTCGTCATTATGAATAAAGACTACATTAAGAGAAAATAGCACATACCCGTACACTCTCCTGTGAAAACTACATTATTGCATTTATCAGTGCCTATTGTGAAGGTCAAATATAAAATAATTGCTACTTGTAAAGAGAAATTTGGGGATGCCCCTCCCCCTTTTCAAAACATTATTATGCTAAAGCACATAATGTAATATAACTAAAATGTAGTAGAGGCAGAATATTTTTCTTAAGCAAGTATAATAAGGATTGCAATTATGACATGGAAATGGGGAAAAAATTGTGTTGTGCTAGAACTAAATTTGAATTTATATGTGACCAGGGGGGTACAACATGTGTGTTAGTTACAAGAAGTTTCCTCGCATTCACTCCACACTTTTGAGCTAATGCAAATTAGGAAACTTAATATCAACACTTCATTACCAAATAATTCCTTAAAAATGTCAGTAACCACCCCCCCCCCCTCCATCACCAGGATGTACAAACACTGGCATTGGACATATAAGAGTCTCTCGCTGGTAACCTGCATACCCAGAATGCACCTCATTGAGTGGCGCGGTAGTCGACGCATCTGATGCAAATCACCTGCGAAGAGGGGTGAGGATCGTGAAAGGTAAGGAGCGGTGATTCACTCTACCTGCCTTACTAAAGGTGAGGTGGAGAGAGAGGGAGGGAGAGCGAGAGAGAGAGGTGGAGGGAGAGAGGGAGGGAGAGCAAGAGAGAGAGGTGGAGGGAGAGAGGGAGGGAGAGCAAGAGGTGGATGGAGAGAGAAAGGGAGAGAGAGAGAGAAAGAGAGAGAGAGAGAGAGAGGTGGATGGAGAGAGAGAGGGAGAGAGAGAGAGAGGGAGAGCGAGAGGTGGATAGAGAGAGAAAGGGAGAGAAAGAGAGAGAGAGAGAGAGAGAGAGAGAGGGATGGATGGAGAGAGAAAGAGAGAGAGAAAGAGAGAGAGAGAGAGAGAGAGAGGGAGAGAGAGAGAGATAGAGAGGTGGATGTAGAGAGAGAGAGAGAAAGGGATAGAGAGAGAGAGAAAGAGAGAGAGAGAAAGAGAGAGAGAGATAGAGAGAGAGAGAGATGTCTTCGCTGACGAACCTTCATGTACCCTATGGGCTTCTTTCACTTTCCTGATAACAAGCAGGACTGAATTTTCATGCCCCTTTATCAGGGGGCCCTGCTTGCGACTACACCCCTCGTCAAATCAAATGTCTGCCTCAAGGCAAAATTCAAGATAGAGAGAGAAAATGGAGAAATCCAAACTCTTTTTCCCACTTAGGGAACCAATAAGAGGGGAAAAAGATGTGAAATTCTGCTAATCGGCTCATGTACATACTGTAAATCTTCATGAATGTTGAAATCTTGAGGGAAAAAAACCCAGATGCATTTGCACAAAAGGAAGAAAATTCTGTACAGCTGAACCTGTGTCCATTGCTATCATGCTACAATACATCTTTAATAGATATCATTAAATTTTAGAGAGGAAAATAACCATTGAAATATTTAAATTGGCAACTTAATGACTTGTTTAGGTTTCAGTTATGCCTGACAAACTGGCAATTCTTATAAGATATCGTTTCTGTCCATCTTTCTATTGTTCAGATAGAACAAATTTTATTAGAAGTGTATACATATGAATGTAGGTAAGCAAACCTCCATTGCCAATTTAAAGAAGAAAAGCTGATCAATTCAACTTCTTACGATCATTGCCCAGGATTAGTTAATAACCTGGAGGACGTGCCTAATTGTTGATGCGCACCTGTATGCCCCCTAACACCTGCCAGTAATATATCAGTAATTGCACCATGACATGTCTCCTGGATACCAATCTAGGAGTGTCTGCAACTGAGTAAGGGCCATGTCATCTAACCAATAGAGCCCCTCTTTTATTGAGCTTTATCAGGTATGCCTATTAGGCCACTATGGATTAAGATCAAGTTTCTTTTCACCTCTAATATAAATGTAAGTCTCTGCCTCCAATTGCTGTATCCTGGACACCTCTCTATAAACTTGATATACATTCTTGTGTCCAATGTATTAAAGCCCCACTGCACTACTTACACTGTATAGCTACTTGCACCCTCTATATATCAAACAATGCCGAATCGGTGACCATTGATCCCCATGGTCCCCTTTTTCTTAAGAATCCTCAAAATCCTGATATTTAGAGGACGATAATGTTCGGTGCTTTTTTCAGACTCCCATTATTTTTGTTTGTACAAAAAAAAACATTGCAGCTCCTATGGTGTATGTAAAGGAACAATCTGATTTGTGAAGGGTGAAGGAATGAATGAGATAACCACCTGTCAGTGACCAAGCAGGGAGGTATAATCCCTCCTGGCCAAACTAGTGCAGATAGGCTTAAAATAAAATTCTCCTCTCTGCAGGTATAAAATATGTTTTGTGTAAATCTTCAAGCAAATGTGAATTCTTATTGCCCAAATTTGCTAAATAAGATTTTGAAAGTTAAAACAAAAATGAATGTTCAAAGTATTTTGATTCAGAGGATAACTAAAATTAAATTTCATTTAAAGGTGCACAAGCATCTGCTGTATTTACAAATAAAATGATCTGAATGGCCCAAAAATACCCAACACAAAATTGAAAATGGGATTAAGTTTTAGAAAAATTAACAAAAAAAACTACAGATATCTATTTTTGTTAAATGATGATATTTTTCAGATCACAGGAGGTGACGAGTGAAGACTTTGAAATAAAGTGAAGTGTGAATAGACCTTGGATATTGATTGAGTAGTGCAGTGGCGGATCCAGGGGGGGGGCCGGGGGGCCCGGGCCCCCCCCCCTTGAGAAAAAAAATCATGTAAAATCACGTGATTTTTACCTTTTTGGGGGGGTTGGGCCCCCCCCCCCTGGCGCTCAAAGGGGGGGGGGGGGGTGTAAATTGAAAATTTTTTGAGGATCAAAAAAAAAATGTGCTCACTACCCCCCCCCCCCCCCCCCCCCCCCCCCCCCCACTGAGCGAATTTTTGGCCGCCGCGTTTTTCAAATTTTCGGGAGCAAAAAAAAAAAAAAATTGGGCCCCCTCCCCTAAGAAATCCTGGATCCGCGCCTGGAGTAGTGTGTGAACAGCTACTGTGTAGACTGATAGACAGCTGTCCCATGGGAAATAAAGAAACCGGACATGATACTCACACATTGGATACCCATCAATTTATCACAAACTCATCCTCACAAACTCTCTCTCTCAAACTCTCTCTCTCTCTTCCGCTCTATCTGTCTGTCTCTTAAACTTGAGATATACAATTCATTAAAAACCAAGTTCCTTTTATACAAGACTCTATTCAACCATTTTCTTACCTCCCTCTCTATCTTCCTTTCCTCCTACCCTCCCTTTATTACTTATAAATGGTTTATTTCAAGCTCTCTCCCTCTCTCTTGCTCCCTTTTCTCAACCCCTGCCCCTCTTTCTCTCTCTCTCTCTCTCTCTCTCTCTGTTGTCTCTGTCTCTATCCCTCTTATGCATTTTGGATGCAATTTCATCACAAACCCCCTTCCTTTTCACAACGCTATTTTGTCCCCCCCCCCCCCTCCCCTAAAGATACTTTTACTTGATCTTGTTGGAGGGGGCACATATCACCTGCCCTGTGTCCCCCTCCCCCTCCCCCTATCCTTGGATGTAGATCAAGCAAGAAAATACAATTTCCCTTCATTCTACTTACTTGTTAATTCATAACAGGTTCACATCTCATGCTGAAAGCATACAGCATTTCATACACACAGAGCATTCATAGGATTCATAATGGTTGAATGGAATAATCACAAGACGTTGCACTTTGCATGTGTTCCCCGGAAGCACTCTGATCCTTACCAACATTTCAAACAAATCCCACAAAAGTAAGGATTTCTGTTGTTAGAAGGAGAGGGGGGGGGGGGGGGGGGGAGGGGGGGGGGGGGCGATGGGATAAATACATTTTCTAATCTTTTAAAACCCAACAAAACATCTTCATGCACCATCTCAGCATTCCATTTTGGTAGGAATACATTTAAGCAAGTAAGATGCAGATAAGAGAGGAAGAAAAGAGGAAGAAAACAACAAGAAAACATATATAGAATGAAAGAGATAGGGAAAGGATGAGGGGGTTAGAGACCGAGTATAAAGAGAAATACAAGAAAGAAATATACGGGAGAAAGAGAGAGAGAGAGAGAGAGAGAGAAAGAGTTGAAGAATAGAAAAGCAGCTATGATACCAATGTATAAAAGGCAAAGGAGATAGAGAGGGGTAGATGAACGAAAGAGGACCAAGAGAAAGTGATGCAGGTTCACACATCTATCCCACCCTTAAATCCTTAATCTCTGCCCAACCTCCTTTACATGATTGTCTCTCTCTCTCAAACCAGGTCAAGCTTCTTGAAGGAGACCTCTTTTAGCGTAGCTAAATTGAAATGGTAATACGGGACTGCACAATTACACACCGCGGTTCACAACACCTAGTCTTCTCTTCCAAAATAAAAGTGTATAGTATGCAGAGAGCCTACAGCATGTTCTCTTTTCTGTGAACTGATAGCATTTTATGCCTTTCTGCCTTTAAAAAGAGGATCTCTCTCTCTCTCCTTTATCATCCCTTCTCTCTCTCTCTCTCATCCCTTCTCTCTCTCTACCCCTCTATCTTCCCTTCTCAGTCTCTCTCTATCTCTCTCTCTCTCTCTCTCTCTCTCTCTCTCTCTCTCCTACCCCTCTATCATCCTTCTCTCTCTCTCTCTCTCTCTCTCTCTCTCTCTCTCTCTCTCTCTCTCCTCCATCATCCCTTCTCTCTCTCTGGTTACCATGAAGCTAACACATTTTTACTTCTCACCTTCCCTGGAACTCACCAATCTCTTTACAAATTAAAGTGTCAGTTGTCCTAGATCCATGACACTCATTGGAGAATAACAGGTTGGAAATAAAGAGGTTGACTTTATAATAAACTGGTTAAACACACACTGTAATAACTACCTGGAAGCTGGGACAGAAAGGGTGTTAATAAGAAGATAATCTAGACTAACTCACAGAAAGCGCTGCCAAATTGAGATGAGTAAATCTGTCCATCTTTTTCTCTTTTCCATCTCTCTATTTCTCTTTCTAAGTTCATCCCTTTCTGTCTTGCCTGTTAGTCTTTCTTCAGTTCTTCTTTTCTTTTGTTTCCTTTCCCTTTTCTTTCATTATTCTTCCTTCTTTCCTTCCTTCACATGGGTAAATACAAAAGAAGGGTTACTTACGTTATTATCCTTGATTCATATCTTTGTAGCCGATTTCTCCTCACGCATTTGTTGTCTTCAAATTCTACCTCCAATCTGTGACTGTAAGAAAGGATAAGATAAACATTAAGTATGAATAAAACATCTTAACAATTGTCAAACATGAAGAAGAAAAATTAATGTCACTTCTGATAAAAACTTTTTGAGCTTATTTGGTTTTCATATATTGAGAAACATAAAGTTCCAGAAATATAAATGCATCAAGCCTTACATTCATATGAATATCAAAATGAATGTGTATAAGGGAAATTCATTAAGTGTATATTAGCATTCCTTAAGTGAGCTGAATTTATTGGACAACATGAGCTGTTTTCTTTAAGACAATGGATATCCTATATTCTGCAACCATAACAGTTTCAGAGAGGAAAGTGAAGAAGGGAAAGAAAGAAAAAAGAAAACGGAAAGATTATATGGACAAAATAATGAGAAAATGATATAGGACAAAAAAGACAGACCCTTGAACATGAGAGAGAGGGCTGGGTGTAAGGAGTAGTTTAATGTAGTTGAATATGATGGATGATACAGCTTTACTAGATTACTCCATGGTTTACATGAGTTACCTCTAATTTAAGATTAGTCTTTCATATCAGACCCATCATTTCATCCTTACCTCACTGAATTCATTTCGCTAACTGTTACGGGTGTAAATCACGCTTTGCATGTCATATTCAATATGATAGGTCTTACAATTGAGCTTATTATAATTGTGGAAAAATCAGACACAAGTCTTTCAATGAAAGAGTTCTCTTATTTGATGATCCAGCATTTGCTACAAGTTTTATTTCTTCCAATTATAGAGGGTATGGGTGCAACTGGATTTCATATCAGGGTTATGTTTAGGGTTAGTGTTAGGGGTAGTGTGGTCCAAAGTTCAAGTAAAATTTTTAATGAATGCAGGAAATTGACCATGAAGCATTTGTCACCAGAATAGTCTACAGAACCATACCATCAGTATGTCTAAACTAGTCTGAAGGTATAGACTAGCATGGAGGCAGTTTCCAAGCGCACTGGGTGGAGCCAACTGACAAGTATATTTCATGTGCATGCTGTGTCGAGCTTAAATGTCTCAGATTCTTGGAATTCATCTCATGTTCCTTACAGCAGGAAATGAACGTCTTGAAGAGATGAGTTATTACATGATTAACTACAGAGGAACAACTGTTTGGAGAATGTATTACACGAGCACACAGGATATTGGAAAAATGTCTACCATCGCAATGTTTACAGTCTCTTTACTTAATGTCACTGAAAACAGAGTTTGTGCACAAGCCGCAATGTGTATTTACACAAAAGTTTAAAGACACTATATGTCCCTTTTGCAGCCAACATCAAATTCTGCAGAATTTTGCAGGAATTATGAATATGTCATGTATGTCATATCTGTGAAATTTAAACGTCAGCAGTGTCCTTATATTCAAATTATGCAAGGAAACCCGTTTACTTGCTACACTTCACTGTCATACACTGTTGAGTGACTGACTGGCATATTTTCTTCTTAGGTAATAACATACATAAAATGATTCTGTGAAGGGTACATGAGAATGTGTCTACATCAATAACCCACTTCTTGTAATGGCCAAAATTAAACTGATTGAATCTATGCGCAGCATAAAATGTACAACCATTCAGTACAATGGTCTGAAAAATCATACTATTACTTACTGGCTCTATAGCTCTTAAGTCGATTCAACACCTAATAGTCGTTATTTTCCGACTTAAAGACATTTGAAAGCCCCCCAATTTTTAGGGAAGTTCTTAATTAGTATTATCTTACAAATGCCATTGGAATTTAACCTTTTCATTTTTTTTGACCTGCAAATGGGACATAGTACTTTTAATATCCATTGTCTATCAAAAAATTCCACACGGCCCACGAATGGATTAAAAAATATACAAATTAATTACTGTAAAACAACAACCTCTCATGTGAGTAAATTTTCTCTGATTTTGCAAGTGGTCACAATATCAAATACTTTGAAATCATTGAATCCTAACAATGAATTTCTGTACTTTAATAAAGATTCTTGCAGTGAAAATGAATTCCATTCACAAAATTAGCAAAAAGCTTCTGGTTTTCAGTATTGCCAACCCATGTGACAGAACAGAATAGTGCAAATTTGGTCAAATACTAATGTCTGTAAAGAAATAAACTGTGTTTTTGTAACAAACATGAAAGTCCTTAAAAAGCAAGCTTTTGTTGAAAAAAAAAACTTAGGCCATCGAAGAGCAATAGAAAAAGTTTCCTTCAATATTAGTATTATTTATTGATCCATTGGTATATTCACTGTAGGCTGACTAGCAATGCATGTTGAAGCAGCCACTTTAAAATTTAAAAAATGCATAATGGTACTATTATTTACAAAGGTAAATATTGTAAGATAAAGAAAGAATCAGCCTTAAAGGAGGATTCTACCCTAATATGGGAGGGGAGCTCGCAAGATACGTCACATAGTTGCCAATTTGTGTTTGATTGATCGCAATTTAAAAAAATGTACAACTTTCTTATTTTCCATCAGATTTTGCTCAAACTTTTACTGACCTGTTCTTCTAATTTTCTGCTTCTATTAAAACCAAATTAATATCAGGGTCGACTTCCACTTTAAATTTTGCACTATAAATACCTGTATCTACGCATGGTAACAAAGCAATCACAACGGACAGACATAATTCATGACCCGTCAATATCTACCGGTAAGTGTTATTTATCAGTCTAAACATTTTCTTTGGCAGTAAACTCCATGTCATCGGCCAATGATTCATAGTTCACATTATTATGATATATAGGGAATCCTGGCTCAATTGTTTGTGCTAATGACTCTTTATCTTTGTCAAAGAAACATAATTTGGAGTGGGGAGATAGCGCCCACGTAGCAGTGATCAACTACCCTCATAATGAAGTACATGACATAAGCCTACAGATGAAGAATTATGTCTGTTCAGCTTGCTTTTTTTTCATGCTAGCTCAAATTTTATTTCCTTTTCTTTTAATACTTTGTACTAGAAGGATTAAAAACACAAGGCTATCCACTTTGGGCAGAGAGTCGGAGGGGTCCCTTTTTCTTCTTTTTACTTCCCCCATACTCTTTCCTTTTCTCCATTCGATTAGAAAACACGTGCCTCCCTCTTTTCTCCTCCGGTGGTAGCTACACGACTGGGCATGATGGTATGCATCTACCTAATCTCTTTCTTTTTTTGGAGAGAAAAGCCATTGATCCTGCACACCGTTAGCTCAGAGACAAAAGGACATTAACTCCTGTAGTTTAATATGTAGTGTTAACGCCCTTCCCGGTCTCAACGGAAGATAAGTTCTAACCACCTCTGATCAATCCAATGGAATACACCCCTTCAAAAGGAGAACAAAAAACAGTGATTGGTTTTAAATTGAATCTTTGACAATCTTCTATCTACTTGGCTGAATAAAAGGGAGATTATTATCAGTCACGTACTACTGTAACATTCAATGCGTAATCAACAGGAAACTGATTACGATAGAGAAAGCTGTACAGATTTGAGATTCAAATTGGCCACAATGTACTTTTCATAGTGTTAAAGTTCTTTAAACATTTGAATAACGGCTACGTGTAGGTTGGATTAGTGAAAGAAGGTTGAAGGCACACTTCAATTCCAGTCAAGGCCCGTCATGACTTGAGGCAATAAACTGCTCCAAAAAAATAACAACAAAAAAGGAAGGAAACAAAAGGGAAAGAAAGAGCAGTAAATAAAGATGAAGTGCGCTTCTCTTTTCTACATCTACATCTTTTGACACACCGATCAGCAAGTACAAGGACATGCCACTGAAAAACAAATGCATGCACACAGAATGGGTACATTGGGTATAAATGAGATACACATAACTTTGACATAGAATTATAGAAATATGGTCTAACGCTTGAAATTGATTTTAGTATGAGCGATTCCTTTTTAATGTAACATTCCTAATGGCATTTAAAAAAAAATAGGGATTTTAAAGATGTCTACTAAAACAAAATTTTGTGTTATATCATTTTCTAATTCATGTACTATGTTACATTTTATGTGTTCATAAGCAGTGTCGACCTATCAAAGGATTCCAATGTCAAAATCAATTACTAAGCCACCCTGTTTACAAAAAGACAAGTAAATAAATAACTTAATGAATGTTTTCTCAAATGTTATAAGAATTCCTTATTTTTTTGTGAAAATGTAATATAATAATGATAATACAATGTAGCTCACATTTATAATGCACCTAATACTTTGTTTCTAGGCGCAGCACATATTATTACCCCGGTCATCGGATTCAGGCTCACCCGCAACACAATGTTTGCACATTTTCTGCTCCTTGGAAATGTACCGGTATGCCTTTCACTAAATGAAAGTGATTGGACTGATCATGACTGATCTCACTAGCACTAGCCATGTGTTACATGAAGAATAGTACAGAACAAAGATGGCTGACCTGAGCAGGTTCAGTTCACGCTCATGAAATCAATTTTCAATATTCCTCCCTTCTCTAGCTCACAGAACAATAGAGAGCCACCATCCTGTATTACCTGTACCATTCCTGATCTAAAAATACAAATCAATTCTCCCCCTTAAATCTTCAACACTCCCCCACGTGAGCATGCAATACTTTGGAGTTTGCGACAATTGAAAACCATGACGTCCGTGGTCGGCTCTACCCCCCCCCCTTTCTCCTGCTGTAAGAATGTTTGTCTGTCGTTTTCGGATGCAAGGCAATTTGAGACGCCGTCTCGCGTCATAACAAGTGATTCTTGTTGGAACGAGGCATTGTGACCTGGCTATATAAAGCCGACTTGGTTTGCACCTCGCCAGCTGCCATGTAGCGTACAGATTTCAAATCTAAACCATTAAGCTTTCGCTGAAAAACAATCTTCCCTTTATAAATAAACAGAGAGCTCAAGTGCAGAGCGAAGAACAACATTTAGCATTGACTTGACACTGATCATGACCTTTTATCACAGGAAACAGATCAAGACACAAGTTATTTCCCCCTGGTTAATCAAAAGCTACCTGATAGTTTATTTCAGATACTTTGTAAACTATTTTTGTGAAATAAATATTATTTAATATAGAGTTATAAAATTGAAATATCAATTTCAAGCAAGTGATATTTCATGAATGGTGCTTCTTTTCTTTTCCTTTCCTTTGTTCACTATGGCAGCATCAAAAGTACAGTGTTCTTCTTTTATTTTGGTTGTCAAGGCAATTGGATTACCAACTTGTGATCTCTGTTTTTGTGTCAAAGCCCCATAGCATCAAATTGTACCTTTCATAGTCTTCGGTCATTTCATTAAAGAACAAAAATCATTAGTATATGAAGCTAATAGCTACAACATTTCTTTTTCGGTTGGTGATAATAAATGACTATGATAAAAATATACTATTTCATGTGTAGACCTGACAATTTTTTTTAGTTTAATTTCACACATGATGATATTTTCAAATACATGTAGGCCTACGTTGTGAATAAATTTGAAATAAATAACTTACTTTTCAAGTAATAGTTCTCCTTCTTCAACCTGCTTTAACATGTGATTCCTCCTCTGCTCTTCATCCTGATCAAATACAAATAAGATAAAAAACAAAATAATTTGTCATGCCTTAAAGAAATTTAATCAGCGGTCTATTTCTTACACTGACTAAAGTCCAAACTCAAAAATTATAAAAAAAAACAATTTCAAGTATAATCTTCATCTCAAATCAAATTAAGCAGGAGCAAAGTTTGGGTCACCAAAATAACAAAACTCTTTCATTGAAGCACTTTTGCATCTGATTTTCCATAATTACTTGCAAATATCACAGAGCAAAGGTAGGGTCACCAACACCACATAATTGGGGTTACAAAGCTACCGATCAACTTCTCTCTCGTTCAATAATCACACCCTCATCGATATACTAATTGCTTGAGTAACATTTACACATACACCATGGAAGAAGCGGTTGTGCATTGCATGATCCTGCAACAAAATCTTGATTTCCTACCATGGACCAAACACAATACCTTATTCTAATCCTAAATATAATCTAAAACCTGATGGCAACCCTAACCCCATACCTTTGACAAAATGGAGTGAATTGGATACTATCACCTGGCACCAAGACCACAACTCTAAACCTTTATCTTAGTGATAAATAAAAGCTGGAGCAAATGTCAGCATCTACTGTTTTAATATCAGATGTTTCGATTTCCTATCCTGACCAAATGCTTGACTTCAACCCTGGACCACATACTATACATACACAACTCTAGCCCTAAACACAATCTCATATCCCTAACCCTATACCTTTGACAAAATAAAGCCTGGAGCAATTTTGGATACCATTACCCAGGACCACAACCCTAACCCTAAAACTCATCTAGTACCTCAATCACAAACCTAACCCTATCATCCATCTATCTTTGTGATGAAATAAGGCTGGAACGCAAGTCAGCATCTACTTTTAACAGCTGTGGTTTGCATTACAGTATGATTTGATAACACATATATATCTCAAAACGACATACATGTAGCCACCAATCCAAAATGTATCTCTCTTCAAGTTAGATACAGACACTCTCATCTCTCTATCTAGTCTGCAACACAGACTCTTATATGACATTTTACCACAATTCCTAACGCCTTGAGCAGAGTCTAGGTATAAACAAAACAAAAAAACAAACATGTTTAGCGTCCTGCCTTTTTTGAAAAATAGGAAGGAGGAGGACCTTTTTTTTCTTCCTTCAATATGGCCGCTCAAAATGGCCGCTCGGTACATTTTCACTGACAGTAAGGCTATTTTTCAAGATGGCCGCCGACATTATTATTATTTTTTTTAAATCAGAAATAGATCCATTTTAGCAGTGATTTTCAAGTTTTTTTTTCTTTAAAAAAATCAACAAAAAAAGTACAGAGCCTAATGAAGTCTCATCTTACAGACACTGTTACGAACAACAAAGACTGACAAAGGTTTGTGCCGGTAAACTTCTCTCTATCTATGCTGTTTGAGAAACATATTTAACTTGGAGGGAGTACCAAAATGAATTATTCAGAGGGGCTTATTTTGCCTTCAAATGTCAACAACAAAATGGCAGCTCTTTAGGGGGCATCTGCTGGCACACTAACCCACTTTGGTTTACTGACTACAGGAATAATCAACCTAATAAAGCCTTAGATATAGGTAAAAAGTTCTACTTAAAATCTGGATTTTATGTAGTATCAAATTTGTTTAGGCCTCATACAACATTGGGAAGATAATATGATGAGGCATTTAGAATCATATGTGGATGTACTAGTATCATAGGCACGGACACAAATCTTGGCTAAATATTACAACTTTTTTACTTTTGAGCATTGGCACATTTTGGTAAAATGCAGGAATTATCAACTCAGCAACAATTCAGATACTTTGCAATATGAGTATTTTACCTATTTTTCTGCTTTGATAACATACTTAGCCAACTTTGGTATTCAGTTGATGCTTCTGGCTAAGTATTTTACCCTAAATTTAAAGGGAAAGTCCACCCCCAAAATAAGTTTGTTTTGATAGAGGCAGAATAATAAGAAAATCAGGTGAGTGAAAGTTTGAGCAAATTCTGAATGAAAATAAGAAAGTTATGAATTATTGAAGTTGTGATCAATCAAATACAAATTGGCAACTCTGTGACTTATTATACGAGCTCTCCTTCATTTGCTTTGTGCATAATATTCCATAAAATCATGTTTCCTTCGTTATTGATGACGGAATATATATTTGTTCCTTGAAGGGGGAGTATAGAAACATATTTGCAATTATTATATTTAGGGTGCATGTATGGTTGAAATTTTCCTTGAGGGAAAATGAAAATTTTAGATTTTTTTAGTACTAAGCAAATGGAAGTTGAGCTCGCATTTTACGTCATAGAGTTGTCAATTTGTGTTTGATTGATCACAACTTAAAAAATCCTAACTTCCTTATTTTTAATCGGAATTTGCTCAAACTTTCACTGACTTGTTTCTCTCATTTTTCTACTCCTATTAAAACTAACTTAATTTCAGGGTGGACTTCCCCTTTAAGACAGCTCCCTAGCAGACTTAGTTGAAAACATTGATTGGCAGGCTTATGGTTTTCATATGCAGTGATCATTTAAGCTGTGCACAAATATATTAGCGTGCATTTAATGCGACTCAGAAATTGTGCATTACTTTTGATTGACCATGTAAGTATTTCGCTGTAAAGTCGGCTCGCAAAAGTAAATTGCTTAAATGTCATCAGACAACATTTTACTTAGCTAAGTCAAATGCTAAGTAATATTTTTACTTAAACAAAGTATCGAAATGAAAACCAGCCCTAGATTTTTTATTGTATCAAATTTGTTTAAACATCATGCAGAATTAATACTAGCCTAAATGAACCATAACACCACCCACACAAATTCAGGAATTTGTCGTGTGTTTTGTCAAACTGAACGAGCCATCATGCCATATTTATTCCTCAACCCAAAATAGCATTTACAATATATACAACCATAAGGCACATCCTAGACAGCATGCTCCTGACAATGCCGTCATTACCCATCGACATTTGAAGACATTTGAAACCGACATACAGACATTCATGTGTTCGTCATCGTCTACTGTATGTTGTAATGTATACGTTGTCAACATCGTCTGGCTCGAGTTTGATGGCTTGGAAAATATGATGATTAGCCAGCCGTAATTCAATTATCTACAGAGGTTAAGCGTTATGACATTGGAATGCTATTGAGGCTACAGGGCAAAAAGAGGCCATGCAGACGGTTCTAAGACACATGCTCCTGTGACAATTTCTCTGCGGTTCATTTCCTACGCTGTTAAATGCATAACTTAATTCAGACCTGGACCAAGTACTGTACCTAAACCTAAAGTTTACCCTGAAATGCCAGTGCATGCAACCCTTTAACCCTATAGACCAACACTGTATATCCCTACAAAATAATCCCCAAGAAATTATCGCTAAAGCAAATGTTAGAGCATCAATGCAAAACAGATGTTCACATGATCTGTCTGCATGATGTTTGTGGGTCAATGTCGCTATTCATAAGGACCGCTATTCATAAGGTCCGCTATTCATAAGGTCCATTATTCATAAGGACCGCTATTCATAAGGTCCGCTTTTCATAATTGGAGAAAAGGGTCATTATTCATAAGGGTCATTATTCATAAGGACCGCTATTCATAATCAAAGAAGAGGGTCGGTATTCATAATATTAGAAGAGGGTCGCTATTCATAATAGGAAATCGGGGTCGTTATTCATAAGGGTCACTATTCATAATATTACAAAAGGGTCGGTATTCATAACACAGAAAGAGGGTCGCTATTCATAATACGAAATGAGGGTCGCTATTCATAATACAAAATGAGGGTCGCTATTCATAATGCAAAATGAGGGTCGTTATTCATAAGGGTTATGATTCATAAGGGTCATTATTCATAATAAGAAATGAGGGTCGCTATTCATAAAAGGAGAAGAGGGTCGCTATTCATAATAGGAGTAGAGGGTCGCTATTCATAATAAGAAATGAGGGTCGCTATTCATAATGGAAGAAGAGGGTCGCTATTCATAATAGAAGAAGAGGGTCGCTATTCATAATAGGAGTAGAGGGTCGCTATTCATAATAAGAAATGAGGGTCGCTATTCATAATAGAAGAAGAGGGTCGCTATTCATAATAGAAGAAGAGGGTCGCTATTCATAATAGGAGTAGAGGGTCGCTATTCATAAAAAGAAATGAGGGTCGCTATTCATAATAGGAGAAGAGGATCGCTATTCATAATAGAAGAAGAGGGTCGCTATTCATAATAGGAGTAGAGGGTCGCTATTCATAATAAGAAATGAGGGTCGCTATTCATAATATGAGAAGAGGGTCGCTATTCATAAAAGGAGAAGAGGGTCGCTATTCATAATAGAAGAAGAGGGTCGCTATTCATAATAGGAGTAGAGGGTCGCTATTCATAATAAGAAATGAGGGTCGCTATTCATAATAGAAGAAGAGGGTCGCTATTCATAATAGGAGTAGGGGGTCGCTATTCATAATAAGAAATAAGGGTCGCTATTCATAATATGAAATGAGGGTTGCCATTCAAAATACGAAATGAGGGTCGCTATTCATAATAAGAAATGAGGGTCGCTATTCATAATAGGAGTAGACGGTCGCTATTCATGATACGAAATGAGGTTCGCTCTTCATAATACGCCCCCCCCCCCCCATCGGCTACGTTCCTGGTCCTGTAGGGGGGGGGGGGGGCGATATATAGCCCTGTATAGTTGTCTCTTTTTAAAGTAATTATATTTTATCTGTTATCTTTGATAATTATATAGAGCCAACCCCCGCTCATGTGGTGACGAAAAAAAAGTAAAACATAACACACATGTAATCCTATCGTAAATTTTCCTCCTTGTTGGAAATCTTGCCCCACCACCCTGCTCCCGACTGATCTTATCCAGGCTACGCCACTGAGATATTAAGTACGCCAAGCAGGCCCATTATCCATTTTAGCTTGCTATTTAAGAAACTAGTAATTGTTTATACGACAATAATTTTTGTGTAGAAAGTAATTTTTATTAGGACTTATGGACCTACAAATTACTGAGCGGAATTGGACCTAAGCCCAGTATCTACCGATCCCCGAGCCCCCCCCCCCCCCATCAGTACGCCCCGGCGCGGATCCAGAATTTTCCAATGGGGGGGGACGGAAATTTGAAAAATGCGCAGACCGTTTTTTCAACTCAACATACCAATACTGACAAGGTCATATTAGAAGCACGATACGGGTACCTAGAAGCAGGAACAATTTTGGAAAGGGGTGCAAGCTCACTTCACGTCTCTTGTCCGATATCAACATTCCCCGTTTTTAAGATATACATTTTTTTGACATTTTCATCTGGGGGGGGGGGCTAAACCCCCTTGCCCGATAATTTTCTAGTTCACAATTCTGCTTGTGAGCGAAACGAGCGAGCAAAAGTTTGAGCATTATATGTTTTTTATGAAAGTGTTATTTATCACCAATATAAACGAGAAAAGATATCAAAAATTCATATTCGGGCAGCTTGCTGTCCCCCCCCCCCCCCTCCCCTCCCCCACCCATTACGCGCGAAAGCTTTGAACTTTCATTAATTATTAGAAAAAGAAGACGATTTATTGTACCATTCTCGACTCTTAATCCTTGTCTGAATTCAGTTTTCCCCCTCGCTTTTACCTTTCATTAATTATTAGAGAAAAATTACGATTTGTTGTACCGTTCTCGACTCTTAATAATTGTCTGAATTTTATTCCCCCCTCTTGCGCAAAGCGCGTAAGCTTTGACCTTTCATTGTTTAATGCAATTATTAGAGAAAGAAGATGATTCGTTGTTCCATTCTCGACTCTTAATCCTTGTCTGAATTCAGTTCCCCCCTCCCGCGCAAAACGTGGAAGCTTTGATGTGTCATTAAATTATTAGAGAAAGAAGAGGATTTGAAGAGAAAGTTTCGTTTTATGAATAGCGACCCTCTTCCCCTTTTATGAATAGCGACCCCTTACTCCTATTATGAATAGCGACCCTCTTCTCCTATTATGAATAGCGACCCTCTTCTCCTATTATGTATAGCGACCATCTACTCCTATTATGAATAGCGACCCTCTTTTCCTATTATGAATAGCGACCCTCTTCTCCTATTATGAATAGCGACCCTCTTCTCCTATTATGAATAGCGACCCTCATTTCCTATTATGAATAGCGACCCTCTTCTCCTATTATGAATAGCGACCCTCTTCTCATATTATGAATAGCGACCCTCTTCTCCTATTATGAATAGCGACCCTCATTTCCTATTATGAATAGCGACCCTCTTCTCCTATTATGAATAGCGACCCTCTTCTCCTATTATGAATAGCGACCCTCTTCTCCTATTATGAATAGCGAACCTCATTTGGTATTATGAATAGCGACCCTCTTCTCCTATTATGAATAGCGACCCTCTTCTCCGTTTATGAATAGCGACCCTCTTCTCCTATTATGAATAGCGACCCTCTTCTCCTATTATGAATAGCGACCCTCATTTCCTATTATGAATAGCGACCCTCATTTCCTATTATGAATAGCGACCCTCTTCTCCTATTATGAATAGCGACCCTCATTTCCTATTATGAATAGCGACCCTCATTTCCTATTATGAATAGCGACCCTCTTCTCCTATTATGAATAGCGACCCTCTTCTCCTATTATGAATAGCGAACCTCATTTCCTATTATGAATAGCGACCCTCTTCTCCTATTATGAATAGCGACCCTCTTCTCCTATTATGAATAGCGACCCTCTTCTCCTATTATGAATAGCGACCCTCATTTCGTATTATGAATAGCGACCCTCTTCCCGTGTTATGAATAGCGACCCTTATAAGTAATGAACCTCATTTGGTATTATGAATAGCGACCCTCTCGTCGTATTATGAATAGCGACCCTGATTTCATATTATGAATAGCGGTCCTTATGATTAATGACCCTTAATATGAATTATGAATAGCGACCCTCATCTCACGTTATGAATAGCGGTCCTTATGATTAACGAACCTTATTTCATTATGAATAGTGACCCTCTTTTGCCATTATGAATAGCGGACCCGGAAGTACGGGAATTTACACGTTATGAATAGCGGTCCTTATGAATAGCGGACCTTATGAATAGCGGTCCTTATGAATAGCGAATAGACCCCATGTTTGTCTCTTGGTCTTTGTTTTTTCCTATCAAATATCATAGTATCATATTTCTTCCTCCATCTCTTCCTTTATCATTCATTGAGCTCTTGATCGAAGAACAACTTAGTTTAATTTGAAGATAATTTTGTAGATGGACTCTAACTATATGAAGATCAATTCCTATTAATATGACAAACACTTGAGAAAAACTTTACAAAATAAGCTACAAAAGTTCTTCTGAAAGATGCTATTTTGCTTCAAGAAATCAGCATGCTCTTTAAAATCATGATGCACTCATTCGGGCAGTAGAAAGATGGGATCAAAAGTTACAAGAAGGACTTAAGATTCAATCTAACATGCAGGGAGCTGCCAGTACCTAGTCTGCAGATACAGACTCTACTTTGAAGTATGACTGCGATCCCTAAAACCTTGAGCTGAGCCTAGCTCTATCAGTCTCTGGCCTTGTCAAGAAAAGCTACAGAACAGGAGCTATGGAGCGTGGTAGACAGTGCAGTCTAAATAGTCTTGCAATTCAGACTTCAGACATTCTCTTATGCATGCATAGCGACTGAAAAGGGTTTGCATGCAGTATATAGTCTCTCATAGAAGACACAATGTTAGGCCAAATAAAACGGAGGCCCTTTTTTTCTTTTTTCTTCTTCTTCAAAATGGCCGCTCGGTACATTTCCCTGACAATCGGGCTATTTTTCAAGATGGCTGCCGGCATTTTTTAAAATTTCTTTTTAATCAGAAATAGATGCATTTTAGCAGTGTTTTTCATGTTTTTTTTCTTTAAAGAAAAAAGAAAAAATTCAAAATTTCAACAACAAAAAAAAAAGAAAAAAAAGAAAAAGAAAAGGCGGCCCCAAAAAGGAAGCGGGTGGGGACGCTAAACATGTATATTTTTTTTAATGGCCTTATGCACTATATCTGACAAGGGTATGCCTGCAAACTAGCCAGGACCTGCCTGCTTGTAGCCAGCCATGCTACCTCCACAGCACGATCTCCGTGACTGAAGGCGTTTCTTTCGCTCCAACACAATGCAATTAGGAGGTGAGCTATACCAGCTAATACCCAGCTCATCTCTGCGTCTAGACTTCATTCATCATCACTTCCCTTCTGGCCATCGGCTCGAAACCAGAAATACCTTCTTCGAGGCGCTTCCACACCAAAGATTCGCTGGCATGTGGAAGTAAGGTTTCACAAGTATTACGCCCTTGACAAAACTCATATATCGTCTCTCAATTAATGCACAAAGATTTCAAATTGCAGGATACTTTTTGCATAGCGACCAAAGCTGAAGCTGTCAGCTAGGAGCAAGAAGGGCATTAAGTCATCTACTTGAGCAAAGAGTTAATGCATTCTGGCTCTCAACAGACAATATAGCAACCTCTAAACTCCCAGCCTGCATAAATATTAAAAAATATTCATTTTTAACTTTGATAAATATTCAAATATAGCGATCAATTCTTAGTTATTCAAGAAAAATGGAAGTTTTTGTTCCATCTGTTGTTGGTCTGATAAGAGTGGGATATAAGAGGTAAATTATATTACATTTAGCCACAGAATACTGTTTTTTTTAAAATGCAGAAAACTTCTAGGAAACATATTTCTGGAAGTTAAGTCTTTGAGAAGTTTGCTAAAGTGCAGACACGGTTTATGATCCCTCTCTTTAGGCCTGTCTTCACTAGCTCGAGATTGCCAGATATCCCGCTATTTGAACTATCCGGATCACAAACTATCCAGCTAATTTGTGTCTTCATTAGCCCGAAGTTGCAATTAGCGGAATATTTGGTCGGGATTGTCATCCCAAGATATCTTGGGATAGTTTGCAAAATATCCCACTATTTGGCAAAATATCCAGCTATTTGTCCAGTGCGTCTTACCAGACTGAAGACTCGCACTATGCGCGAACGCTGATCAAAATATATCAAGCTAATTTCTCAAGGTCGAGTTTCAAGTTTCGAGGTCGAATCTCGAGCTGATGAAGACACGATTTGAAACTTCAGGATTATTTCCCAAATCAGAAATAGCGTGCTATTTGGCAATCTCGAGCTGATGACGACGCGCCTATTCTGTGCCAATCCCCAGAACAAGATTCAGAGCTTACTGAAGTAAGGCTTCAAGCACTGGTATGATGAGGGCTCAGTGGGATAGGGGATAGAAAGATGAGATGGAATACTGAAGTATGTGAGAATTTCAGGTAGGCAGAACACACAAATAGACAAGTGGGACCAAGCTCAAAAGAGAAGATAATTAATATTGTTTAAGAAAATGTGATGAAGAACAGAAGAAGAACGAGTAGAAGAAGAGGTTGAAGAAGAGGTAGAAGAAGAGGTAGAAGGAGGAGGAGGAGGAGGAGAAGAAGAAGGAGAAGGAGAAGGAGGAGGAGGAGGAGGATGAGGAGGAGGAGGATGAGGAGGAGGAGGGGGAGGAGAAAAAGAAACAGAAAGAAGGGGAAAGAAGTGAGGGAGGAGCTAGGTAGTTAAAGAAAGATACACATTCGACCCGGAGAAAGATTAAACATGATAATCACTTTCTAATCAAAATATCCACAACAACCGTGCATTCTTTTGCACCAGCCAGCCCTGTACATTTCATGTCTTTCTCTTAAACATCAGCCTTAAAGTGGAAGTGCAAGAAGGACTACGTCACCATCTTTAGGACAGCTTTGGGAAGGGTTCCGCAGGGGGACAAGTCCCGGGTATGAATAATAAAACACTCCACCATGGGGGCATCCTTTAGCCTATTTGCACTCCTCAAATTGGCCTATTTGCATTCTCCAATGGTCACTTCATATCACCTTCAGTTTGACATCGCCTCCCAGAGGTTAGAGCCATGTGCTTGCTTCTCAACTTTCATAATTCCTTTCTCAATGTGGACAGAGTAATAGGGTAAATGAATGTGATTATTATTTCTTCTGAAATAAGATTTAACAAGTATGATATACCTCTGATTCTGAGGTGAATGATCTGGTATTGGTAGCAGACTTGTAAGGGTGTCCCTTAAGTCATTTTCTCAACTCAAGTAAACATAATATATCGTAATTGGGAAGGGTTTCAAGCCCAAATTAGATATATATAGGGCAACAGGGTAAGCTTAAGCTGAGAATTAGAGGGGGGAGGGGGGGGGGGAAGTCTGGATAAATTGGTCTAAGTAAGCCTCCTTTAACTATTTTGTACCAACTGAGCCAAACGTGACAGTGCATGGTCACAGCTTTTTGAAAAATGTTAAATCTCTATCTTATAAAGATGGATTCCACACTATCAGGATATATCAAGCATGCTAAAGTAAAGAGACATTTAGAAAATGATACAACGCCTCTGTACTTTCAAATGGTCATTTCATGACCTAAATCCTTGAAAGTGGCAAAGCAAATTTGGAAATCTATGTGTTATACAAGTGGATTCTATCGGTTACCCTAGTTCTTGCTTAATGACTTGATACATGATGGTTGAAAGTAGAACAGTCTGAAAATTCAATTATTTGTTTCCCTATGCTTCATCATTTATGAGTTAGAGGATTTTGATCACTCAACCTGTTAAATTCGGTTTTCCTCTCTTCTCCTAAACTTGGATTCGTCAGCATTTTTTGTTGTATTCATCCGCAAAGATCCTGGAGGGCATAAACTCTATGTTATAGTGGGAGTTTACACTCCCTTGCCTCTGAACAGATGAATGCCTTACTTGACCTGACATTAATTTGCTCCTAACTATTGCTCCAGACTGTATTTGATCAAAGATATAGGATTAGCATAATGGTTGCAATTGGGATATAGAGGTATAAGGTATATATTAGAACTAGCATTAGATATAGTGCTTGATCCATGGTAGTCCAGATTATGTCCACTTTATATATTTCAACAAAAAAAATCTTCAATCGTCTTTGTTCTCTTCCCTTACAGCCATCCCACACAGTGCATGATGTCTCCACTAAATGTGCGATCCCTGAAAAAATACACCCATCAGGGTTTTGCATAAAAGGACCATTTCCATTTGACGGTGTGTTATTTTCTCAACGAAATTGGGGCTGGTGACAAAAAAAAGGTCCAGGCAGTAGACTAGGTCCACGATCGATGTCAGGTTTTGGATAAAGCATATACCACAGATCCCGCTTTATCAATACTGCCCTCTAACTGACCAATTGTTGCTTGTTCACATAATGTATGCATAAACATGGCGCACTTCACCGCGGCTTTTAATGTGTGTAAATGGATGGCCCGTGTGCATGCAAAAAGTTTCTGCATGAAAAACAGTCCTCTGCTAAATCACTACCTGTACTGTGTCGAAGATAGTGTGAAGCATATTACGTTTAATAATACTTCATAACTAAAAACAAAACAAACAAAAACTGCTGCACTTTCCTGCGTAATGAGTGTCGGACACGTCTTTGTTTATCCTGCTAATGCAGAGACCGATTAGAGATGAGTTGGTGTAGCAATGGTCTGAAGGACAGTCCTACACATGGAGAGTGCACTTAAGGTCATCAGTAATGATTAAGGTTACATAACCAAAGAGCAGATACTCTGGAAGGCCGAATCCTGAAAAATTACTTTCTTCCTTTGCACATGGACAAGTGTGTACATGCATACATCTATGAAATGTGATTTTCATGATCAATAGTCATGAAAGTGTGTGTAATTGGATTTTTACAGACGTGTATCAATCAGATATGCTTATTTACGTCTGGGGACCGACCTCTAACGCCACCATCCGAAAGACGTGACTCAGTTTGGAACCTGCGTCCTCGGCTGAATCATGATCAGCAGTTTACACACCTTCCTTTTTTTAAGGGTGGGGGGATAGCTCATATACCAAGCAATATTTATTTAAGACACACTTTTGGGGCTTATTCATACAGACCATACAAATCCAAATACAGAGCTCCATGGAAAATTGTGTGTGGTGCCCAGCTTAATTTACTGAGAAATATTTTTTAAAGAAAAATAAACACAAAAGAGAACAGGATCAGAAAAAACACTAATTTACCCTGTTGAATTGCTGGAGTAGGCGTTGTAGATATAGTTTACGTCCTAGGTGTCCTCTGTAGTTTGACTGGATTCTGGTTGCTGCTTTATCCTCTGCACTGGAGTCAATACTCTGTAGGTTTGAAAAAAGAGATGGAAGATAAAATTAAAACAAATTGATCAAACAAGAAAGTACATCCATGTTACACAACATTTACAAGTCTTTATTCTCTCTTGAATCACTTTCAATTCCAGACAACTAGTGTAGTTTTGTTGGAAAAGCAAACATCATCATCATCAGCTTCAAGTCAAAGCAGCAGTAGAAGTAGAAGTACCATCGACGGGGGTGTTAGTAGCGGGAATGGTAGAAGTATATCACCAACTTGATTTGCTTGCATAACCTGATCAGTAATTCATATATCCACTTGATTGCAGTGACATCAATTTTTTCTCTTACTATTGTTCATCTAACTGTTGTTTCTTGTGTGTTTCCTGGACATGCACATGCCATTGACCACAATGCAGAAAAATCTGACCTCTGTATTTGACAGATATGTCTGTCCCCATTTCAACTGTGACGAATCACACACATCTTCTCTCCCACATGCTGTGTATCTTCATTTTGTTGTTGCATGGTACTAGCTGTTATCTCATGGCTGTTCCACAAGAGCTCCAAAAATGTTTATGCTGTCACCTGTATCCAGCTGAGCTCTTGGGGTACCATAATTTGCAGAAAAGTACAAGTCATTTTAATAATTGTCGGCTGCCTGCCATTCCCAATAATATCATGATCTTGTCAACTTTATGTTTTCAATATTGTTGTTATTACACCATTTGCAATTTTGCATGCTCATCATCTTGTATTGAGCAAACTCTATTACAAACAGTTTAAGACTAGATTAGAATGAAGAGTAAAATCAAAGCAAAAAGTCTCTGCTTATTTTCAATATTTCAAGTAAGCACATTTCTACATTTGGTATTAAGTTTGGTATGATGGTATGATGTTTGTCCACAATGTGATTGTGAGCTTTTGGAAAACAAGTAATCATAACGAAATGCGATAATTGCAATCTAAAATTACAAAATAAAGCAGTGTTTTTTTTTAATAATAGTTGATCGTTTTAATGTAAGCGAAATCATATAACATTCTCTACTAGGAGTGTTTAGCGGAATGTCGGATATCCTTTTCATTTGTTTCCTCTGTCAGGTTTAGAGAGCGTAAGGATTACGTATGTGCCGGCAGTAAAAAGGCAGAGATAGGCAGAACTTGACACTTGAAGGGCTCCGTCTTGAAATCGTATCCTGATTCCAGAGGGTTACTATAGATTGGCCATCTCATGTTTGCTAGCTGAGCTATTCGTCCCAGTCCCCTCGATGGACGCTCTTACATTTGAGTGATGACCGCTAGATGAGATTATTGCCTCAGCGATAGCTACTCCTTCTTCTTGTGGTTTGCTGTTGCTCTCCTTCTCCTTTCTCCTTCTTCTTCTTCTCCCTCTTCCTCTCCTTTTTTTTTTTAAAGTTCTACTTCTTCTTTTTTCATCTTCTACTTCTTCTTTTTTCATCTTCTTCTTCTTCATCTTTCTTCTTTCTTCTTCTTCTTTTTGGTTTTAGTATTAGTATTCTCCTGTTTTCTATTGTTCCTTCTCCATCTTTTCTCCTCTTAATTTCCCATCTTATATTTCTCCTTCAATGTAACTATAACTCTAAGGCTTTTTATCTGACAAAATAAAGCCCAGCAAAGGTTGCTGGAGACAATGTATGCCATTTCTAAATCTGCCGCCTGAAAGCATATTAGAGCTTCAGAGCTTTTATAATATTCTTATAAAATGGTGAAACCCATTGAGTGGCATAGCAATCTTGGCTCTTAGGGTCCGGCAACCTTGCGGATGTTGAACTTGCATCATGAATATCCACAAACATGCTCACACTCTCATATGACAAGTGTTTATGTAACCACTACCACGTTATCAAAACACAAAAATAATCAGCATTCATGGCTTTTCCTCCAGTACCCGTATCCGATTCAAATCCTTTGGGACAAAAAATCAATGTAAGAGGTTTTACGCTAACATCCCCCATCCATAATCGAGACAAAAGACTTTTTAAAAGAACGTGTTTTCATGGAATTGACTTGATGTAGAGGATTTTTACGCAAACGATTTGCATCCATCAGAGAGACAAAAAAAATGAAACATTTTCATGGAATTGACTAGATGTGACGGGCTTTACGTTAATTGTTCCATCAATAGTTGAGAAAAAAGCCTTAAAAGGACTTGCATTTACACGAAAATGGCAAGGACAATGACCTAATGACTAATATGAGCATACAAACATGTAGTCGTCCCACATATTAACAATAATTGTTGCATGATAACAGTATCTGTTGAAAGCTAGGTGGAAAAAATCCTTCTAGAAGTATACCACAGTGAAAAAAATACACAGGGGCTCAGGGCGAAATAGCCCCCGAAAATCAGAAAAGAGCCCCCTTAAATTTGCAAAGAGTTCAATGCAAAACACATTTTAGAATGTTATTTTCATGCAGGCAAGGTTGAAAAGTAGCCCCCAAAAATAAATATTATTTTTTCCCTGGTATACCAAAACAATTGTCAATGCACAATAGAATTATTTGTTGAATATTTGCAAAGATGTAGGAGTACATGTCCTTTCTCTTGGCAGAGAAAAAGTTAGTTAGTTAGTTAGAAGAGGTAATAGTAATTTCGGGTATAGAACTGCATTTCAAGAGAAAATTATCCAATGTATTATTTTAATCTGATCACCAGACTCATTGCTAAGAATAAGTCCACATCTACTCTAGATATTGCCCCTCTCTCTCTCTCTCTCTCTCTCTCTCTCTCTCTCTCTCTCCCTCTCTCTCCCTCTCTTCCCTTCTTTCATTCCTTTATCCTTTTCAGTGCTCATTACTCTTACTGCTAATAAAAAGTCTTCACATATGAAGGACTGCTTCTTCCTTTTCTTTTTCTTCATATGTCAAATTTTTCATTATTTTTACTCTCTGACCCCCCCCTCTCTCTCCTCCAGTTATTGCTCTTCCTTCATTTGATTATACATTCTACCCCTTGTCTTCCTCCCTCCCTCCCCTAATACCCCCCTCTCTCCCACCCCTCCCATCCCCTTCCTCCTCTCTGCTTCTGGTTCTGGTGGGCTACTGCATAAACTCCTCAGCTGGGATGTAACATGCAGGCGAAGTTGACTGAGCAGAGTATTAATTTCTAAAGTGAGCTCTAGCAATTATTTTGCCCATGTTGAGCTTTTGCAAGTCATCTTTAAAGGCTCCAAGGGTGGGGGTATTTCTAACATGGGTCGGGAGAAAGTTCCATTCGGGAATGTCCTAGGATATAGGGAGTGTTTATAACAGTCCTTTACAGCAGATAACTTCTTGAATGCCACTGCAGAGCGTATTCTTGTAGATACCCCTACTCCAGATGATCTGTTTTGGTAGTGGTCAGTATCAACAGCAATTAAGTTGTGGATGGATTTGTAGAGGAAAGGCAACCTCCGGGCTGCTCTTCTGTGCTCCAATTTCGGCCATTTCACATCTCACACTCTCTTTCTCTCTCAATATCATATGTTTTCTTCCTTGAACATTACTACACTATCACTTCAGTGATATTATATGTTGAGGGGGGTACCTGCCACATCCAATCCAGGAATCTGTAGAGCGCTAGCGCCTAATTTGTCTAATCAAAGTTGTTGATGAGACCGAAAAACTGAATAAGCCTGATTCACCTTGAAATACTGGAGAAGTGGCTAGTTGTAAGCAATATGGAAAAGATGTCTTCAGATGGGTTCTGAAAGTGGATAGTAGGTAACAAGAGCAAAGATACTGAGAAAGACTGTTCCACAAGCATATCTGACCAAATCTTTCTAGCATGTTTGCCTGGATGGAAGACGATTAGTATTCCTGGCTGAAGTTAGCAGGCTATATGGGGCTGGATCAGATTTCTCGTCACACTGCATACCAATCAATGCATGTGTCACAACTTGGAGAAAACGACTGATCAAACCTTAATTAAACTTCACAATGTCGTCCCTAGTATCGGTTTTTAAATCACAATCATGAGAAGCGATTTCTTCTGGCATGAGCTGTGCAAAATCTTATTTTCAAAGGGTTTAATGATTAACAAATTATTTTTCATTTATAAGCAAATTTATTATTTTAAGTAAAATCATTATTATCATCATTATCAATATTATAATATTAATATTATTAGTATCATCATCATCATCATCATCATCATCTATTGAGAAATTTATTGATAGTGACTGTCTTCCGACTGTTCGGCAAGCAAATATATATGGAAAAAAATGTGGCTTAAAAATCACACACCAGAAGTGTTTTTTAAATATTTGTTTTGTTGTTGTTTTGTTTTATGGGTAGTTGCTTAGCAATTTCTGATGAAAAGATCTAAAAAAACACATGGGTTTTAGCTGCTAGTGTTAATGCAGCCTATAAATGATTTTCTAGTTGGTTACTAGGTTTCACCCTGAAAGTGCTATCTTTTAATCTGCTATCACATCAAATATTTTGACACATAATTGTTGAACTGCCTGCTTGTATTTCATTTCAAATTCAGAATCTATTTGCAGAAAGAAACTTAGTTAACACTGAAGAACAGTGAAATACAAAATCTATACAAGAAATATGTGTAGGTGGCCTGGCCATTGTAAACATACAGTGACCTTTTACATTAATTAGCAGGGATGATCAGTCATATAAGATATAATTGATTAGCCTAAAAAAAATGAAAACTAATGAGCTAGAAATACTCTCACAAGTCTCAGGAGTATACAGACTTCAAACAAGCTAATTTACTTCTAGACATTTTTATTCTAACCTCATGCAAGCATTAATTCTTTATTACCTTCACAATTTGAAAATAAAAAAATGGACAGCTAACATACAAGATCTTGTACGGAAAAAAAGTACATAAAATTCATCACCATACTGGTTTACCCTTATCTGACCAGCAGACAACAGTTATGATGCATGATGTAAACTACAACAAAATATGCACCTTTAATTTGTAAACAATAATGTGCTAGCATAAGAAAGAACTTACCCTTTCAAAATGGAGTCAAATTACAGACTACCAAGTGTAAAAGATGCCACATAATGCCATGGAGTTACATGTACATTGTGGTACAAGCATGTACTATAGATCAGGAGTGAACAAATTTGTAGAAGATACTTCATGCATCCACCCACAAGAAGACAAATAATGCTACGATGATCTCAATATAGTTCTACCTAGGAAACTGGTTGGAGAGCATATGTACTGTAGCAAACAACTAGTCTTGAAATACAAACATATTGCAACACTTTCAACTCACAATCGGTGCCATTGGGACACCTCGCAAAATTTTTGGTGATCAAATGAATGTACAGATGCAATGCCATTTGGGAAACCTTCGCCAGAGACTATGTAGGGAAACGATTTCTGACAAGTTAGATGAAAATGTTCCAATAAACAAAAAACAAAGGGTCACCACTTAATACAATTCAATGATAAAGAAAAAGCTTCTGAAAATTACAAATTAATTTTACAAATAGAACTTTTCTGAGACAATGTCATTTTTTCTTTACACCCCCGCCCCCCCCCCCCCCCCCGCACGCAATATCCCTGGGTATTTTTATTCGTTGAGATGTTAACTTGCTTCTAGGATATCAATACAAAGGCCTATATACCAAAGACCTTTACCTACTTGCAATGTCACACATGCACAAATCATATGGCATTATTCACCAATTATTGCAAGCATAAGCATGTGGAGAAAGTAATAGGGTCTGAATCTTTAGCCTAGAGCACAGTCTAAGGTCAGATGAGGTCAAGGGTTAGATGAGGTCAAGGGGAGGTACCCCAGGGCGGTGATAGAAGTGTCAGGTCCTTTTACAATCAGTGACAATACCACATGATCTTCCCATGATAGAACAGCAGGCAGCATGAAGGAACGTGCATCTGTTGCTTTAAAAAAAAAAAACATGATGGTGAAATATTACTATCATTTTTGTATTAATCAGCGAGATGATTGACTGACCCCTACTCTCTTTCAACAAGTCTATATTTACTCCTGCCCCCTCCCACTCTTTTTTTCTCTATGTCTCTCATGCCCTCTCCCTATCTCTCCCACCTTACAAGATAACAATAATTGCCAATTTCTAACTCAATTAAAAGGAGGAATTAGCTAAATTCACCATTGATATATGAATTAAATACAAAGTCATGTTGTAGGCCTAAAAAAAAAAAAAACGTATTTGCCGGCGTAAAGGCCGCAGTATTTTTGGAAGAGAAAATATCAAAAAGTCGGGGTGCGGCCTTATCGCCAGCAAATACGGTAGTTATTTAAAAAAAAGAGAAGAATCCAATGCTTTTGGGGTCAATATTGTGAAATCCCTGAAAATGAATGTCACTCGAAACTTCATGTACCAGTTAGTAAGGGTACGTCCAAATTTTATCTGTATAGTTTCTGATGTTGATCTTGAAATAAAGATTGAGAATTCAAACTTGGCATATCTCTTTTCAGTTTTCATCTTGACCTATGTGCCATACTTCTTGATGACCCAAAGACTAATAGATGCAGAAAATGTCTATTCTTTAATTTATGGTCATACATCTATATAATTAGGACTACCCAACAACAAAAATCCTTACATCAGGGGAGCGTTTCACAAAACTTGTCATCAGTGACAAATTACAGTTTTTGTTATAAGCTACTAAAATCCTTGCTTCTGATTGGTTATCAGCAGATTTGTCACTGGTTTTTGTCATTTGTCATTGAAAAAAGACTTTGAGAAACACCCCCCAGAACACAGAATCATCTGTCTGGAGCCAGAACGGTTTATTGATTAACTCATAGAGTTGAACATAAAGAAACCCTCTTGGCTATCAATATACAAAATATGGATATCTGATGTTAACAAACCAGACATTCCTTGGTCATTCCCTACATATATCACGAGACAATCTTCAGCCATCTTTACTTGTTCTTTTAATCCTTCATTGTGATTCATCATGCAACCAAATATGAATTTCCTCCATCGTCACGGGTCGCACATCACATCCCAGACAATAACGCTACATTAGATGCCCTCCAGCCTTCTCTTCATCTTTGTAACTGAATACATGAATCCATATTTGAACAGTGGGTAAGGCTTAGTCTAGAAAAAGAAGACTTAATTTACTCAGAAAGGGTATATGGAAATTAAGCGAGTCTGCATGGAAGCAAGCCTACATGAAATCGATGACTAGACTTAATGGTGGACGTCGGAGGTCCTAGGCTCAGCATTAGGCTGAGTTGAGAAGCTTGTCACAATGTACAGTGTCCGAGGTGGTCCTTGGACGTCCAAAATAGCTGATAGGCCTTTTGCTCACCAGCCACTGATTTTTCAACATACCAGTAAACAGGTAAACTTTTAAAAATCCAAATTATCCAAATCTATCTATAAAAAAAAGTAAATCTAATTTTAAAGGGAAAAAAATTCTAAGAGAAGAGGCGTAAATATTCACTTCTGAATAACAAACGCCTATAAACTAAAACAACAACAACAACAATATGGTAATGTTTGTACTAACGAAAGTGCATGGATGATGTGGGTGCTAGTCTAATGCGAAGGTATACTTACAGAGGTTGTGACTTGAAAGCCACCATCTGCTTAGTCTGCACAAACAGACTCTTAATTTGAAACTTGAAATAAAATCCCATCAAGTCTTGAGCAGAGCCTAGCTCTGTCAGTCTCTGTCTTTGGCTGTGTCTAAGTACAGAGTCTATGAGGTGCACTAGACCATGCAGTTGGCATAGTCTTTTAGTTCAGACATGATGTTACACACTTTGCGCCAACTAGCGTCTGATCATAGAGGTCATATCCTCAACTGCCCCACCCTCCCCGAGAAGCTTATGCCATGCCGGTTCCTTCAAACACCATGGACATATCCAATAAACTAGACAGCCCGTGGGGGCCTGCGTTCATGTATCACCATGGAGCTGAGCTTACTTGCCTGGAGGCCTGTCTGGATAGGTTCTTGCATGCTCCCTCAAGGG
>JAVYIG010015598.1:0-35169 GCA_035222895.1 Strongylocentrotus droebachiensis | reverse complement strand
AAATGTTCCTCCCCCTTCCCCCCACCCCCCCCCCCCTCCAAAAAAAAAAAATTGAATTAAAAAAAAAAAAAATGAAATAAATAATAATAGTAAAACAATTGTAGCTACTTGCTCCTTCTATATAGAAAACTTCCACAATCGGTGCCTGTTGGTCCCCCATGATCCTCTTTTCTGATGTTAATTGGGAGCTGAGTTAATGAGATAGCCACCTGTCACAGTGACCTCGCTGGGTGGTCTCATCCCTTATGGATGAACTAGTACAGCCGGCCTTTAAAAAGAGAATTTAACTGCATGTTGCTGTATAAAACTGCACGTTCTGAAGATTTCAATTGTTATATATCACTTTGGGACTGACCTAAAAAAAATAATCATGGTTTGCATAGCGCATTTTGGAGCACTTTCCATCAAAAGTCTGGTGAAATTATTTTTTCTAATTTCATTTTAATATAATATTCAGTCATAGTCTACCTATTTTTGTGTAATAAACTGGAACAATATATAGTTCCAACTTACGCTGGCCCTGTCCTTTCTATATACGTCATGTCTGTAATTCTGTATGGTACAGTACATTCTCCGTCACAGCGAAATAAAAAAAATAATGATATTTTGACAATCAAACCATTATCTAATCGTGGACTTATTTACACTGCAGTTATAGGAAGTTCAAAGTTTCTATTTATTTACACGGACTGCTATTATGATGGACTATGTTCCGTTTAAAGTTCAATGATCCACATTATTATTTAGCCATGTGCGTGTCAGGGACTTAATATCAAATAAAATCAAACCATTATCTAATCGTGGACTAATTACACTGCAGTAATTATAGGAAGTTCAAAGTTTCTATTTATTTACACGGACTGCTATTAATATGATGGACTATGTTCCGTTTAAAGTTCAAGGATCCACATTATTATTTAGCCATGTGCGTGTCAGGGACTTAATATCACCTAAATAACATGTGAGCGATCATTCTTTTTTCTGCAACTGGGGTGTTGATGGTTCCTTATTTCACTTCAATATTATCTTTTATCTGATGACAATCACGCACTCCCCCCCCCCCTATGAACGATTTACTGAATGAATGAGAGTACGCACGGATAAATGGACGAACGAATGAATGAATAAATGAATAAATAGGTAAATATAATTAAATGAATAAGTAAATAAATAAACAAATAAACAAATAACTAGATAAATAATTGAGTAAGTAAATAATTAGTATTACTAATTAATACTTCATGAAAATTATTCATTGATACAATGAAAATTTAAAGTTTAAGGAAAAGATATCAAAGCTTTCCGGTGCCCCATATTATGACAAATTTTGATATTTCATTTCAGCTTTGTTCTTTTATCCTTTAGCTTGCCTTCTGCAGCTGATAAGGGGCACACTTGCCTCCCCCCCCCTCCCTCACGTTACTGACTATACCCTGAGTCAAATTATTTGAAATATCAAAATACTTGCAACCTGGACAGTAAGAAAATATATTTACATATAATATTTTTCGATTGTAAATTTTCGGTTAATATTTTTGAGCTAACAACTATAGGCCTATATCAAAAGTGAGGGGGTAGTGGCGTATCTAGGTATTACGCTGCCCTATAGGCATACAATGAAATTATGCCTCCCCTTCTGCCCAAACAAATCTACGTAACTGTATACAAGCGAGTGAACAAAGCGAACGAGTGTTATCATTATTATTATTTTTAGCACTGGCAGGTGGGGCATGGAAAGTCCGCCGGAGCCTTAAAATAGGTAAATCGATTTGGGAATTATATGCTAGGGAGAGGAGACGGTGAAATACATTTATAATTTATAAGGGTATAGCAATACAGCGGTGAAAGAATTTTTGTTATCATAATTTAATCTGTGATGACAAATCACTTGATAGAACAGGCGCGGATCTACGGGGGGGGGGGGGTTTAGGGGGTTTAACCCCCCCCCCCTTGGGCGGCCCCCCCAAAAAAAAGAAAAAAAAAAAGAACGCACGCTGGAGAGAAACCCTTTCAAGTGCAAATATTGTGAGAAGATATTCAACTCATCTGGTAACTTAACCAAACACATGATAACTCTGGATATAACTGTGTATTTAACTGGTACTTGATATAAAAAGACGTTATCATGCACTGCTTTTTATGGTCTCCATTGTGTTAATAGATGCCAGGAAAACATCACTTATACGGGGTTCAAATAAACACCCCCAAACAAATCGGCTCGCCGCTTCGCGGCTCGTGGACGATGCTCCGCATCGTCATTATTTTGGTCAAACCCCCCCTTACCAAAAAGCTAGATCCGCCCCTGTAGAAGGCACGTTATATCAAAATATTGAATGCAACGAGATTTTGTAATTTTATATCCTGAACTTTGTGTGAATTCCATAGGGGTTTGTGCTAAATATGTCTGTTTTGTAAGACGAACCATTTCCCACTGAAATGTTACACAGATATCACGTTGCATAGATACGATGCACAATATTAAAGCGAACATATCATCTGTCCGTGTCGCTGCCTGCATTTCACGACCAACCTAGCTGTGTATTATAAAAGTCATTCTAAATAATGATTTGGTGGTAAAATCACCACTGAAACATTTTAGATTGATTTTCATTTGTAAAATATCGTGCATATAATGATATAATAACAAATATGATGATCTTGGGTACAGGAAACAACAAGGGAGTGAGCACTTTTTTTTGTTTGGCCCTCGAAAATTTGAAAAATCGCACCCCCCCCCCCCCTTGAGCGTCATGGGGGGGGGGGGGGGGGCCATCTCCCCCCGAAAAAAGGTAAAAATTAACTTGTTTTTAAAAGTTTTTTTCTCGGGGGGCGGGGTCCCCGGGACCCCTGGATCCACTGTGAGTAGATGTAGGGCCTATCTATTTCATGTAAAATACCATTGAACATTGATCACTATAGCTATAGGATACGAGTTCTCAGTCTATCTATATTATATTCAACATGTTCTTTAGGTTTCTTCGCAATATATTTTTGTTTACACTACGGTCCCCATAAAAAGACACTAGGCCCCCTAAATACATTATTTTACCTTTAGTGCTTGTGTAAATTTAATCAATTAGCTAAGTTCTTAATTTACACTCCCAGTATTTTTTGTAACAATTAAGATTGAAGTTGACTCTTCGAGCTTAAGTACTACAGAACAACGCGCAACTCTTCAAGTAACAATTAAAAAAACAGAAGTAATCATAACGGGGGCGCGCGCGGCAGAGCGTCTTTCAAAGTGCGCGGTGGGGGGGGGGGGGGGGGGGGGGGTGACCTCAAATCGCAACATTTGACTTTGATGTATTTGAGGAAAGCTTCCTATTATCAAAATCATTTCCTGATTTCTGCCGTATCAACAAACGTGCTTTGACGTACGATATAATATATAGGGCCTAATGAAAATACATGTATTATGTATATGTTTATACTCGTGGAGATAATTAATTCCCGGAATTAATTGCATGCTCAGTAATCTTTTTCTTTAATCCATGAGACCGTAAAAAAATCGTCTATTTAGAGGAACAAATTCACTAAAGAGATTCTAAGCAAAATGTTATGATAAAATATTTTTAACGCCTTATCTTTCAGCATAAATTATCGCCATTTTATCTATTTATTTATATTTGTTTACAAACACGTGCGGAGAGATCAAAATACCGCTTTCATAGTGCACGCAATGTTTCTTCAACGCTTTCCACCAATGGCAACGAAGCATGCTGGGATACATTTTACCCACCAATTGTTGTTCCGGTTGAGCAATGTTTTCGTGTGTATCGGCCATTTTGGTCTTGCTGTGATCGAGGGTAGGAATGGTAGGAATGGCCACGTTTCGACAGGCAACGGAAAACGACGATGCCTGGGCCCTTCTGGCTCTTAAATCTGCCCCAGCGAGTCCTACAAGGGTTCCTTGGAATGATGGCGGCCAAAAAGGTGTTATTCTCGCCCGGTTAGAAGGCAGAGAATTCGAGTATTTGATCCGCAAGAACAGAATTACAGTCGGCCGCAACAGCAAACAAGGGGAGGTGGATGTAAACATGGGACATTCGAGTTTCATTTCACGTAAACATCTTGAAATAATTTGCGAGAGCCCGAACTTTTTCTTAAATTGCACGGGAAAGAATGGTATATTTGTAGATGGCATATTCCAAAGAAGAGGTGCAGCTCCGTTGCAACTGCCCAGGACGTGAGTATCTATTTTTATTATTTATTTAAAAATGTCTGTTCAGTAGAGCTGTTCGTAAATTCGTACGCATACCAAAACGTCCATTCCGGACATCTCTAGCGCTCTGACCGTGCGGGGAGTGTCGGGCAATGCTAATACAATGGCAATGCATGCAAGCAATGCAATGTATGGAAGATCAAGAGGTGTTTGGTCTGGACGCGGACGGGCTTGTCAAGTCAGCTCAAGCCATGCACCCACTGTTATTGTTTTGTTAGTTTGTTGTGTTTGTTTGTTTGTTTGTTTGGCAGTTTTCATGCCTATCTGAGCTGTGTACTGAAGGGTTACTGCTAGTGTGTGAATCTGAATGGTTTAGAGAATGTCCAAATTCATTGAGGGATGAATGAAAGCCCGTCACAAATCGGTGAATGAATGTGTCTTTATTATCAGTGATTATCAGTGAACAAAATACACGGAGGCTCGGGGCAAAATAGCCCCCGAAATGCCCCAAAGAGCCCCCGAAAATCAGAAAAGAGCTCTGTAAATTTGCATAGAGTTCAATGCAAAACAAATTTTAGAATGTTATTTTCATGCAGGCAAGCTTGAAAAGAAGCCCCCGAAAAAGAAATATTATTTTTTTCCCTGGTGATTATGCTTTCTCTCTCTTTTTGAAAATTGGATTTTGTAAAATCAGGATCAGGATTGAACATCTTACTAGTTTGGAAACGAAACGAGGGAAGTACATTATAACTGAGAAATATTTAGTCTAGCTAAAGACAAGTTTACTGTTTAGGGCTTTGTGAAAGTAATTGTTTAAAATAACCCTGATCTGGTACGGGAAATTCTTTAATATAACTGATATTTGGTAACCTTCCCCATAAATAAATATGCTAACCCTAGCCGCACACACCAAGAGAGGATTAACCATTGATTTTTTTTAGCTGGAATCTTGCGAGAAGTTGCCCCTCTGACTCTGTTTCTCTTTATCTAGATCTAGACTTACATGTAAAAGGTAAAGACCAGTTTTGGAAACGCCCCCCCTCTCAAAAAATGAAATTGAAGCTCTTATTACCAATCATGTGAAAGAACAGGGAAAAAATTAATATTTATTTTTCGGGGGCTACTTTTCAAGCTTGCGTGCATGAAAATAACACTCTAAAATTTGTTTTGCATTGAACTCTATGCAAATTTACTGGGGCTCTTTTCTGATTTTTGGGGGCTCTTTTGGGCATTTCAGGGGCAAATTCGCCCTGAGCCCCCGTGTATTTTTTTCACTGTGAAAGAATATGTTTTTGACTAATACACCTGTACGTGATCATACACATTTTGCAGAGAAACCGCCTACTAATTGATATATTTCGTAAATTATTATATCTATTTGGACCTGATAGATATAATGCACGTGTTACGCTCATGTGGGGGTCGTCACATACCAGTATACATATTTCTGTGTACAGTACTTGTAACTTTATCAAGACTGGGCCAAATTTCTTATCATTTTGATGATTCCAGAACCTTGCAGTTGCAGTACACACCAATTGTTATATGCTAGATGATCAACCTTTTCTGATTGATTAAAAAAAAAAAACGCGCCAAGTTTGAAAACTAAAGGAGTTCACTTTATTTTTTTTACCGATATATGTATAAAGCTGAAATCAACATCAAAGCATCAGTTTTTTTCTGAACAAAAACAACAAATGTAAGAACATTTTTAAAATTTGGGGGATTAACTTTAAAGGCGTTATTTAATAATGTTCCAGTTTTAAAAATCTGAGATGCATGGCCCTATTTGATAATCAGACAGGCGATCTGCTTGTAAAAGTCATGGAATTCCTGACTGACCTAAAGGTTTGTAATTATGATTGCAGCATTAGCTAAATCCAGGATTTTGTTTAGAATCTGAGGCAAAGATACCCGATCCCTTTAAATGATATTTTCCTTGCTCAGTCACATTGTAGGCCAATATTCGCACAGTGCGAGTATGTTTGTGTGTGGTGCATGACTTCAAAGGGGGGTTATCCAAGATATGCCCCGCTTGATGTCACACAAATCCAATTTTTGTTCATGCTGGAAATGTTTTACGTCTCATGAGCTATCCCTGACCATTTCCTTCACAGGAATTCTTTTACATAGGATATAATAGCCTTTATAATACAGAGTTTAGATTATTTATAAAGAAATTAATTTTGGATGAGACTAGACATATTAGACAAACAAATTTATCCATTGCACTTTCATCCTTCCCATCCATGCTGTACTGCATAATGTCCATTACATCCAAGCCCATATGTGTGATTTGTTATTCTAACTTCAGAATAACATATCTAGAGGAAGTACTTGAGGTACTATTTTATTATACTGTACAAGGGAAAATCACGTATACCAGGGTGAATGTTAACGTTCATTTTATAGGTAGATGTATTTTGATACATTGTCAGTTTGTAGCTTGTCATCAAGATAATTACAAATGTTGCATTTCCTTGGTGCTGTTTTATGGTCCTTTAAAGGTTAGCAACTTCATGATACATGTACTGTAGCTGCATATTTATGAAATATCAGTGTAACAGTTCTTGACTGAAGCAGCTAATTCGATTTTTTTTTTAAAAATCATCCTTTTTGTAAGTAATTCCATGTAGAGAAAAGACATGGCTAGAATAGATACCCCCTCATGAGTTACAATTCAGCTATTTGTAGTTTTCCTTCTTTAAAAAAAACCCCCTGTTTTAATAACATAGTAAAAACCTATGTACATGTAATTAGATATATGTTTTTAAGTAAAGATTCATTTAGTGGAATCCCTCCTGTTTAAGGGGTTAAAAGAATGGTTCTATTGACAGATGTTCAATCAAGCAGGTTTGACTTTATCAAAGAATGTAAAATTAGGGGCACTAGATGGTATAAACATGTAGCTTGGACTGTTTGATTCATATTGATTAAATCAGGATTATCATTATCATTCTGTTTTATGTAATCATGATTTGATTCTGTTCCCCCCCCCCCCCTTCTACAGATGTATCTTGAGGTTTCCCAGCACAAGTATCAAGATCATGTTCCAGGCGTTGATCAGCGAGTCGGCGCCCCCTGCTCCGATCCCGCCCATGCAGCTGCAGCCTACTGCACCGATTGTGGCCAAGGAACCTAGTCCTGTCAAACGGAAGACCATGATGCCTCCGTTGAAGATAGACATCCCGCCTTCTGATGCGACCTATGCCAGTCCATACCCATCTCCCACTGGGACCATTAGGTGAGATTTTGAACACCGCATGCTTCTTTTAAAAGCTGAAAATTACTTGGTAATCACAAGGCAAGTTCAGACTAGTCTCGGAAAAATGCGCAGTGCTCCTTGTTAGCTGTAATGCGTGCCAGAACGAACCCAAACAAAGACGTGATCGTAACGAGAAAAAAATCATTAAAAACTTTGAGAGCACAATTGGAAAGACAACTACTCAAAATTATCGTAAGCAGATACATAACTTGGAGGAAGAAAACAATAGTTGTCCAAGAAAAGCCACATAAATAGTGATATTTAAGGAGTTACTATAGGTACAATCATTATCGGAAGGGCCTGCTGCAATATCCGAATTACACGTGTTTAATTTGAACACGAGGCTATACGAGGCAAATACCGCCCTCTATGGTAAAAAGCAGTATAACAAAGGATTCGAGTATTTGCAGCAGGCCCCTTGCGATAAAAATGTACCCAGTTACTCCTCGATTATCACAATTTCTGTGGCATTTCTTGGGCGATTATTGAATTCATTGTCCAAGTTATCTATCTGATTATGGTAATTTTGAGCAGTAGCTGTCTTTCCAATTGTGCTCTCGTAGTTTTTAATGATTTTTTTCTCGTTACGATCACGTCTTTGTTTGGGTTCGTTCTGGCACGCATAACAGCTAATTACGAGGAGTACTGCGCATTTTTCCGAGACTAGTCTGAACTTGCCTTGCAACAGCTATCCGTATCGAAACTCTTGATTACCAAGTAATTTTCAGCTTTTAAAAAAAAGCATGCGATGTTTAAAATAAGAGATAAATATTAATTTTGTCTTCAAAATATTATATGATCGGTATATAGTACAGAAGAAATTTTTAGAAGGCCGTTTTATTATTCTAACATTCATATTTTTTGACCAGATTTATTCAACCTGCATAAATCAAAATGGCGGCTCGAATGTTGTGTTTCTATTTCTGCCCCAGTTTTTGTCTCGCCTGCGTAGCAAAAAAGCGAGACATAGGCGCCGCTTTTCCGGTGACGGCGGCGGCGACGGCGGCGTCAACATCAAAAACTTAACCTAAGGTTAAGTTTTTGAATTTTTGATATAATTTTGAAAGTATAAGTTCTTAGTCAATGAAACTTGGACTATAGGGTTATCAAGTCTCCCCAATCATGTTAGTAGAATTTCAGGTCACTAAGTTAAGGTCAAAGGTCATTTAAGGTCAACAAACTTAGACTTTGTTGTGGCATCAACATCAAGATTTTCAAAATGCTTCTTCTTCGTTATTTTTCAACCGATTTTGATTCTGATTATTTCATATGATAGGGCTAGGAGGGGGATTTAAAATTCTACACAGAATCGTGAAATTCATTATCTATGCTAATTTATGCAAATTTATTCGAAATCACAAAAAAGGCTTCTTCTCCTTCATTTCTAGACCGATTTTGATTTGGTTTGCTTTATATTGTAGAGCTAACTTTGGTACACTAAACATCTACACAGAATTTTGAAATTGTTCTCCATTAATTAATTATGGTAATTTATGCAAAATTTATTCCAAAAATAACAAAAATTGTTTCTTTTCCCTCATTTCTTGACCGATTTTGATTTGGTTTGCCTTATCTGGTAGAGCTAAATTTGGAACACTAAACTTCTACACAGAATTGTGAGATTTTGCTCCATTGATTATTTATGGTACTTTATGCAAATGAAATGAAATTATGTACCTTCCAGGGCATCAAATTTTTATTTTTTGACCAGTTCAAAAGTGTACCACATAAAATTTACGATATTTGTTGTTGCAAGATGCGGATGAGCGCTACGTCATTGACGTTCTGGTTTATCATATTGAATTGCGTTATGCAGGCGAGACCGCCGAGAGCGTTTCCCTTGTTTTACTTTTAGAGGCACGAAAATGGCAATCGCCAATCATGGATGAAAATGATATCAAATGAAAGAATATACCGATCTGAGCCGAGGTATGCATGTGTTGATTAATTTAATTGATAAAAAAAGGTCACTTTTAAGGGGCATACTGACATACCTGCCAACCAGTACGATTTAGTCGTATTTAGTACAATTTTTAGAAGCAAATACGACAGTACGATTTTCCTCAATAAAATATGATTTTCAAAAAAAAAAAAATTGTAATTATTTTTTAAATTAATTTTTTGGGTGGTATTTTGTGTGTGTGTGTGCCATTTTCAATGCCATTCTGTCCTATAAAGTATCCTACAAGCATCTCACATCGGCAATTTGGGGATGTTCATTGGATCATCGAACACACCAGTCGTGACGAAATCATGCATATTCAACCAACGATCCTTTAAAAAATGTCTTCCTGTATGTAGGAACTGTAAGACGCATTGATCCGCGTAACATTCCGTGTTTATTTTTAAGAATACAACTTTTGTCAGTAAAATACAACTTTTGGGATTAAAGAATACAGTTTTTGAACTCCAGAGGTTGGCAGGTCTGTACTGATGATTGCGCTTTTTATAGAGGCAAGTGGCAAATCCTGCGAGCTGATTTCGGGACACCGGGTCCCGATCGGTACAAGGCTGTCGGGACCCGGTTTATGAAAATCCAGACATGACTCAGGCCTACTGTCATGTCATTAATATTATGGCAAATATGCTCAAACTTCTCGTACCAGTATATCAAAACAAGTTTTTATAAACGGGCTGCGGCATGTGATGATATTCTGATGGACTTCATTTTAATGAAGTTCACGCATCTCAATAAAAGAGGAGTAGTTTCAGTCTGTCTACGAATATAAACAAAAGTTGTAATGATCAGAAACTTTCTTGTTTTCTTCTCACATGTGAATCTGTACAAATTTACAGGAGATTAATATAGAATTTTGTTTGCATCTTCACAATTTTTTGTCTGAGCAGGCAGTATGTATTCAAGTCTGGATGGAGTCTTTATTTTTCAGTCAAAGATGTTTACAAGCTTCATACCGTTCTCTCTCTAAAAATAAGTTCTGATATTACCTAGTTACATGTATGCTCTATGAAATTGTATGATGAAAATGTCTAGTTTAAGCTTACAAGAAGCTCTTCAAAATAGAATACAATGTAATACAATTGATCTGTGTTGCTTTATGATCCTCCCACTTTTGTTTGCCTCTCTTTTTTCATTTTCTTTTCAATTATATCATTTCTATTCCCCCCTTCTTGTTCCCCTTTTTATTCTTAATTTCTATTTGTTCCTATTAGGTTTAGAAATACCCTCTTTTTCCTAAAGAACAATTTATTTGATGTCTTGATATGAATGGTATTATTAAAGTAATTATGAATTAATTGTCTCTTCCCCAATCTTATCCAGTGCTGTCAACTCGTGTCCTACAAGCCCCCGAGCCGGAACCAGTCAGAGATCCATGCTTGCTCCGGACCTCTCTGCAGCAGCGTTTGCTGCAGCCGCGGCAGCTGCTAATGAGGACAAGGAAGGCCACTCATCCAGTAACGATGTCGGAGGTCCCCGGGACGAGACCAAGCCGCCCTACTCTTACGCTCAGCTCATTGTCCAGGCTATCATGTCGGCGCAGGATAAACAGTTGACATTGAGTGGAATTTACAGCTATATTACAAAGACATATCCGTACTATAGAACAGCAGACAAGGGATGGCAGGTATGACACTCTCTTCAATGGTTACATCTTGATTTTTCTGAAGGTTTTTCCGAAAATGGCATACGCTCTGTAACGTTTCTCGAAATTACGAACCTTAGGAATAATAGAATCTATTTAATTTTCGGAATTAATGACCCCTATTTCACTTACAAACGGCCCAAATGTTCAGAACTGTGAACCATATTTAATTTCAGAAATCTGAACCTCCTGGTTGGTATGTGCTTTTAGAATAAGGAACCTTTGGAATTATGTTACTTTAGAAAAACAAGTGCCTTCCATCTTAAAATCAAAATTACATAGCTGACAGGTGTTGGTGTTTTTGTAAATGAAGAGCTGTTCTTTCATACTAATACATCCTTATTTCTTTTGTTTCTTTTCATTTTCAGAATTCAATTCGACACAACCTATCTTTAAATCGGTACTTCATCAAGGTTCCACGATCGCAAGAAGAGCCAGGTAAAGGGTCATTCTGGCGGCTTGACCCCGGGTCAGAGGCTAAACTGATGGATCAAGCTTACAGGAGAAGACGCCAAAGGGGAGTGCCATGCTTCCGGACACCCTTTAGCGGGGTCTCATCAAGGTATGCTTGCCTGAAGAACACTGCATTTGATGAGAGGGCTTATCTTGAAGGGAATTAAAATTTCAAGCTCCTACAGTGTTTGCTCTTTTAAGAGTTCTTTCAAAATCCTACATGTATGAAATTAGAACAGAATTGATGGGAAAGGAAAATCAAGATCCCTTAATTTCCATGATGCTTGAAAGGTTTCCTGTTATATGGGACTGATTTTTATAGCGCAGCTTTCAATTGCTTTGCTTTGTCTAGAAGTATTTCTGAGCAAATGCAGGGATGTAAAACATAGTTACTAGTATTCCAGTAATTTCAGAAATTTCTTGTTTCAAAGCTATAATAATGATAATAATAATACAATATTTATAAAGCGCATAATGAACAAAAAGTTTTTCAATGCCCTGTACAAGCATGAATGACGGGAAATACAATCACAGAAAAGGAATCAACACAGAGAAATACACGAATCTTGTAACTATCTATATCTATCATCCATTTCTGCAGAGATGTATATTTGTCTTTCATATTCAGTACTCCTTCAGAATGTGTTTCTATTAGTTTCTAGTAAACTGACTCATTGCTAATCTTTGTTCAACATTTTTCCTCGATCTTCCTTCCAGCCGCTCCGCGCCATCATCACCCACACACGTTCCCCAGTTCAGCGGGACGTTCACCCCTGAATGCCTCTCAAGAGAAGGATCACCTGCGCCTCAGAACATGAACAATGCTGGCGGGGGTGGCGAGGGTCAGGACCATGGACCCCTGGATCATCAGAGGTTTACGCAAGCCATGCAGGAGGTAAAAAAACCTTGCTTATGTTTGTAGAGAATTTGTATTATTACCCTACATACGGGATAGGCTACAATTAACAATTAAATTGTTAAAACCCTTACCAAGTTTTAAAATTTGTTAACTATGTGAAAAAATTTGATTGCCTGATTTACGTTTCTTGGGAATGTGACATATTAAAGCCTACATCTTAAAGTAGTCAACAAAGTTCTTTTTTCAACCAGTCCACCTTTCATTCTTGAGTTATGAAAAAACTTAATATCAAATTTTACAAGGGGTATGAATAATTTAGTTAACTTTATATGATAGAATTTTGGGCCAAATTTTTGGTCTTTCTGGGCTCCATTGGAGAGCAATGGTTGCAAGTGCTCTGTTTATAAATCAAACTAAAATATTGGAATTTCTTTCAGTCGTGATAAATTTAATTATGATATTAATAGAGGCTATTGATTTGCTTACTTACGAAATTCACATTTAACTTGAAACAGTCTTGTAAATTATTCGTCATTGCTGGGCAAATGTTCAGTTTTATTATTTTTAAGTTATGCTTTTGTTAGTTAATATATTGACAAGTGTTTTCTTGATGGTATCTTGCAGGTGAAGGTGAGTTTAGTAAGCCCAGGCTCGCCCATCACGACTACGACAGGTGCTCAGGCTGCCAGCCATGCTGCCCATATGGCAGCCCTCCCTGGGGGCGGGGGAGTCATACCCCTATCCTCCCTCGCCCTCGCAGGGAACCCCCCTCCCCAGGGCCAGGGGGTACCGGTCGTTGCCATCCACCCTCAGATGGCATCTGTGATCACGTCGTCGCGGACGCAAGCAGCAGCTGTACAGGCATCGCTGAGTAACGGCCATGTTACATCCTCTGCAGGAGGATTCAGTCATCAGGCAAAGGACATCTCAAGTGCTGCGGGAGGAGGAGGTGGTGGGGAAAAGAATGGCATAGACATGAAAGTGGAAGGTAAGAATCTTCCCAATGTCTTTAGATCCGAAGAGGCCACCTCGTCTTGTAGATTTTAAAAACTTCATGCTCTTTTCGACATAGGTTTTCCCATAGGACTGAACTGCATGGGTACATATAAAGTCAATGAAAATGGATTTATTCTTAGCGTATTGTATGAGAGTGTATTTTATAGTGTATTTGTTAACTGTTGTTGATGATAACTATTTATCTAAAACCTGTCTTCAATCTATAGGTACCCATGTTGTACTTTATTCATTGAAATCAATCCTATTGTTCCTCAATCACAGAGAAGCCATCGGTTGGTGTACCCCCTGCAACCATCATGTTGACGCAGTCTCATCTGAAGGCGGCCAATTCTTCGTCCACAATGGTACCTCAGCCGGCGGCATCCTCTGACAGTCATCATGTTGTCACCGTCGCAGGTACCTTCCTCCCTCCTGCCAGCCACTACCGACCCCCTCCTCAACTCCCCATGGTCGGCGGCTACCATCACAACATGGAGATGGCTCCCCCTCAGAGCTCCAGCCAGGCTGCCACCTCCTCGCCCCTCGTCATGCTGGCCACCACGTCGGCCGTTCAGCAGCTGCAAGGTCACGTGAAGCGCCCTCTAGATGGCATCAAGGAAGAAACAGATGGACAGGATGGTTTTGAAAGTAAAAGGATTAAGACTGATCCGCTGGAGGGCTGAGGAGATACAGCATTGACGACCAGCACAGACAGACATAGGGTTAATCAGCATGGGAAGAGTTTAACATCATTGAGAGAGTAATTAAAAGGTTGTACAGGGCTTGATTGAATGGATGGAGTAAGTGTTTGTGAGTAGGAGTTGTTGTAGGGTTCTGGAGATAGAGTTGATGCATTCAAGAGAATGACTTTGTAATTAGTTTGCTTTCCTATGGAATTGCAAAACATATAATCTGGCTTTACCACCAAATTAACAAATATTCATATGTGTATGTATAGTCCATTCAAAAAGGAACAGCTCGAATTATGTTAAGTGGATGTCTGGACTTGTACAAATATTGGTTTTAGAGATGTTTTTGTTATGTGTACTTCAGATAGCAAACAAATCAATTTTCTAGCAATGTTTTTTTTTGTCTCGTGTTTCTTTCACAAATTTGTGTGGTCATTTTAGGAAAATTGAAAAATATAAATTATGGTATAGATATTCTTGGCATTCAGTCTTCACTTTTTATTATTTTTTATTAATTTTCTTTTTTAGAGATTTTGAGAGGTGTTTAACTACATGAACATTTTTTGAAAATTCTGAAGTAAAGTTCAATTTTTTATTACAGCTTAGTGCTGTATTCACAAATTGAAGTATTGTTGATGTATTTTTATAATGGAACTGCTACTTTTCATCATCACTGGTAATGCACTAGTGAAATAATTAAACATGTCGCTTTATATTCATGACATTTTATCAAAGGATGATTGTAAATTTGCTTCAAAGCGTATTGCACTCTGTGAATATCATTTGGTATATAATCATACACACCACCAAGTTCCATGTGAAATTTCTTTTTATGTGGCATCATGCCATGGTGTGGGTATGTCATTGATACAGCAAAAGTATCGAAACAAAAACCCACTCTATCATCTGGTATTTTGATGATGAAGATGAGAATACCAGATATTGTTGCATCTTTTCTACAAAAATGCTAATTAATCATTGTCTGATAATTCATAAGCAAACACGTAAGAAGATGTTGAGGAATGCTGAAATAGGGATGGGTGATTAATTTCTCATTTGCCTTCTAGTAGTGGGTCTGTGGAGGGTTTTTTGTTCTTTATAGCCAGCAAGCTTGAAATTGGGAAATTGAGCGCAATAGTGATCACCAAGCTTTCTTTAAAAGCCTGCATCATGCAATGGTGGTTTCTTGCAATCGTACATTTGGATTTACTAAAAGAAAGGAAGAAAAAAAGATGAATGGAAGCAGAATGCTATTGACCCAAGTCAGGTTATGATAATTAAGAGTCGATGATGCTGCTTGTATGCCTTAGACGCGAGAACCCAGTATCAGAAAGTTCATAGATGTAGCTATTCTATGAATGATATTTTATACCCCTTTTTGAAGAATGTTTGCCTTGCAGGAACAGATATTAGACACTATTGAACAGTTTATGCAATACTGTTAGCAGTTGGGCTTGTTCGAGTATAAACATGATTTGGATTTTTCTCTTGGATCACTCCAGTCGCATGTGATGCGGTGGACTCCTTTCTCAGATTATGAATGTATTTTATGATTATGAAATCAGTCAGTCAGTGGATATAGTCTACCTAGATATTTTGGGAGAAATTAATAATGCACTGCTGAACAAATTATTTCTGTATTTATTGTGTATGAATATGCGAAATTGCTACATGGCCTGTGCATTTTTATAGAGCTTTACTTAATTAAACATGACAATTATTTGAATGCAATGATTGAATAATGTGAAGAATGAAAATACTTTTATTGAATTTTTCTTTTATTCTTTTTTTAGAAATCATCATCATTGCAGTAATAACCCATTAGTGAAATTGTATTCTAGTTTACTGGTATTATCCTAGTATTTGTTGATTCCCAGTGCCGCATTTACAGTTTGTGTTTTCGCCAAACGATGTGAGAAGGAAAAAATGTTATTCATATGTTTATCTTAATCACTTGATCAATCATGTTGGCCAAGATGTGGTTGATGAATTGCAATTTCTTCTTGATGGATAGTCTGAATGTAGGTCTAGTAAAAGTTCCCCTTTCTGCCGTGAATTCCACAGTAAGTTGTCCTTGGATCCTAGAGAGAGAGAGAGATAGAGAGTGAGTGTGTAGGAGAGAAACAGTTATGTAACAGTATTGGATTTGTAATCATGGTTGATGCACCCATGTCCAGGGTCCCTAGATGGACATTGGTTCTTGTAAGTCTTCTATATGCCTTGATACCACATCCAAGTCTAATATAAATGGTTGATTGTATATAGCAGCACCATTTTGATCTTGTCATAACACTTGGTCTTTAAACAACCAGTCAGTGAAAATATAGATGACGGTTTGGAGCAAAGTTGTTTCAGCAATTATGAAAGAAGAAGAAGAAATAGCTCCCTTGCAGTTTTACAAAATGGGTAAAATTACCAAACGAAGATGAGCAAGTCTTGTTTGGCCTAATATTTGCTCTTATATATATTTATTTTCTCCTTCCAGTCTGTTTTTTGTCCTTCATTTTTAATATTAAGAACATTGGTGTAATTTACTCTCAGTAAATAAAATTAAAATTGTCTACAATTCTCTACTGGGCCCTGTTTCATAAAACATGTTGGCAATGACAAGTTACAATAATTGTTATAGGCTACTGAAATCGTGTTATTAGAATGGCTGAGAGCAAATTTGTCCTAGACATTCAGCGTTTGTTGTTAATCTCACGTTTTATGAAACGGGGGCCCTAATCTGTTAGGGAAAGTAGAATGTAAAAGAGTCTATACTCTACAGCCCATAATCTGTAAAAAAAAAATGTTGAACATGATAAATCACTCTCGAGATATGAGGATGTTTATATTTGCATGCCAAACTTGACGAAGGGAAGAGAGAGATGGGGTTGGGAACGATTCCCTTTTTCCGATTTTATATGCTAATTTGTGGATTCTATGTGATAAGAATTGTGATCAATATGAACATTTTTGAATAAAATCAAATATACTACTGACAAAGAAAAAAAAAAGTTGGACTCTTCCTTCCCAAACCTTTAAGAAGAAGAATTGATTTTTGTTGTAGTATGTGACACTTTCTGTTTGATTTTGTTTACTTCAGAGAAACGGTTATCGTGTGAATCTGTCGGCCTGCATTTAGGGGATAAAAATATGAAAGTATCAGTTGTGGCTATGTATGTGAACGTATGAATGGGGCGAGGAAAAAAAACTGTTGCCCATTAAATTTGAATATTTTCTTATTTCTTTCCACGAAATTATTTTGACAGTATGATTTATTCTCGATAGATAGAGGTATATCTTCTCATAACATCACATATCAATCTCAATGACCCTTTATAGTGATTCATAGAGTTCTGAGAAGATATCGTATTTTCACAACCATTTCACGTAAAGAGGTAAGAAAATGTTATTCCAACTTTATGGGCTACAGAGTAAATTAATAACAATGTTCACAAATTAGAACAAATATTTGTCAATCACTCAACCTATATCTCAATCAAGTAATCGTGATAAAATAAGTATTTTTTGCCCAAAACAATTGTGAATGACCCCCCAAACCCGAATTTTATGTCGAGTTTGATAGCTTTCTTTAATTGTTCACTAATCATAATCAGATATATATAAATAAAGTTCGGATAATGCTTACTTACATTGTCGTGTTTCAACATTTCGACAGGAAACACACAAATATATTGAATTTGACTTTAATGGGATGATATTTGGAATGTCTTTCCGATCACGTATGTTTCGGGAGATTTTTTTTTACCAGCTCCTAGAATTACATTGTGCATATTATTATCCATTGATTTTCAATAAAACTGTCAGACAAATGAAATTATTTCAGAAGCACACTTTATTTGTCAGGATAGACCTACATCACGTATTTTGAAGTTTGAAGAGCCACGGTTCAATACAAATACAATAATGGCAGCCAGTACATGCAGACTATAAAATCAATAGTGAATAATTATGATTGAGTAAGTACAAGGAGTTCATGTGCCCCCCCCCCTAAGAAGAAATGCTCACTAAAGTGCATGTACGTCCTCGTCAAATAGGGCCGATCACGTACACTCTGCCTCTCAATTTTCCTCTTTTTTTTGGGGGGGGGGGGGGGGCTCCGCCTCCTGTTACTAAATTAAGATGGATACGCCACTGATATAGAGTAATAAATCATTTAAATTTATCAATACATGCATAATACAATAATGCTCAACAGGCATGACAACCATTAACGTTTGTATGTCTCTACATCTAATGTGATTCTGTTTCCAATATGATTATATTTTGGCACCAAAAACATTGCACTACTTGAGCAAAGAAAACAGAGCTAGTGAGTCAAGAAAAAATAACAAACAGCGTAAAATTCAAATGACAAAATCACCGTTGTTTGATCAAAATCGGTTTAGAGACGGCTGAAATATCCATAAATATAACCATTTCTAATATTTGTGGTGCTCCACAAATATTTGATAATTTTAAACTAGCCTTATACGTCTTAAACGCCTTATACGTTTTATTCCATAATGCCAATATTGGCTTTTTGTTGGCTTTTTCGTGTTGGTATTATGATACGCTCAACCAGCTGGCCAGTGTTTTGTTATTATTATTACATTTTCAAATTAACGGTCACCGTGTTTTTTTAAAGTGGAGCTGAATAGGTATGATCGGATTTAATCTAAATTCACACATTTTGGGGTGTAGAATTACCTTCATAGCAATTTTAGGTCCTAAAACGCCACTAGAAATGTCATAAATAAGAATAAGAGCAATAGCCATGCACTTTGCGGTCTTAAAAAAGAACTCAACTGTCCCTTCAAGAACTGAGTTATTCATACCCTTACCAAAGTTTTGTAATTTTGTAAGTATGCCCAAAATTGTTTTATCCTGTTTTATGTTTCTTGAGAATGTGAGGTATCAAAGCTTATTCAACAAAAGCCCTAATTCAACCTCACATTTCATTCTTGGGTTACGAATAACATTTAAAATATCAAATTTACAAGGGCTACGAATAATCTAGTTGTAAACTGTACATTTAATTTGTAACCGAAATTAATTAATAAATGACAAAACAAACAAAACGAAAACAAAAATTGTACGAAGACTATTAAATAAAAACCTGTTGTTAACGTTATACTGATAATAACAAGCAACCACATTGCGTGTAGATGTCATTTTTTATGCACCAAATAATGAAGAAGCGAATAATAATCCTAATAGTCCTAATCTGTATACACAATATAATAAGAAATCTTGATAACATTTTACTGTTATTGCAGTATCCCTCTTTAATATAATAAACCTATATAGTATACATAAATATCGTTTAGGCATATATGTGATAACATGAGCTAGGTAATTTCAATATTTCGTGTAATTATGACATAATATAGGCACAATTTCTTGTAATGAACAAAATAGAAATGTGCCCATGATGTCAATAGCAACTGTAATTCAAGCATACTTGCACACATTAAATTACTTGCAAACAATAAATTGGAGAATGATCTTTATGGTGTTCAAGGGCGTGCGTAGATTGTACTCAGCAGCTAGGAAGAGAGGGGCGAGAGAGAGAGATAGAGAAAGAGAGAGAGAGAGAGAGAGAGAGAGGGGGGCGAGTAAGAGAGAGAGAGAGAGAGAGGGAGGGATGAGAGATGAGAGAGAGAGAGGGGGGGGGGGGGGGGTGGACACTCAAAGACTTCTCAGAATAGTAAAATGCATTATGCTGAGGTCCGTGCATAATAATTAAGATGACAAAACATGTACACTGCTTTCCGTCGATTTAATAACGGTCATGGAAACGCATTCATTTCCATATTGAGTTGAAAATGGGGAGTCATATTTAGAAGTAATTATTAAGCTGTCGACTCACAAAAGAGGGGCCGATGATGTCATTTTTCATTTAATGTTAACGTTTTAAGAGTAGTAAATGGGTATACGGGCCTTTATCGTCTTAGGGAGCTGAACGACCCCACCCATGAATGCATAGTTCCAGGTCATCCTTGGGCAAGGCTTCGTATCCTTCATAGCCTTTCCCGAAATCACAGGAAAACTAGGATATTCCGAAAGAACCTTAATTTGTTTGATATCGGGGGTGTTGTGTAAACCTTCAGGGAAAAAGGAGTTGTTAAAATGTTTGTCAATGTTCTGCAAACATTCACCACCTTTCCCTTTGATTCCCAAACAGTCACGAGTTCATATTTTAAGAGTGGCGTCTGGAAAAGACTGAAAATAATATAAAATGAGCATATACTTAGTAGTCTCATTATTATGGGTGTAAACCTGTTAAACTTTCCTTCTTCTGATCGATTCAACCGAGACATAGAACAGTTTTACTCTGATCAACGAACTGCTCTGTCACCTCTGTGTCGTCCCCTTCAAGTGGACCACAGGGATGTTTCTACAGCATCATCAGAACAGTAAATATGTCTAACGATTTGACTGTCACTCACGAATACTTCGACGTAGGCCTAATCTAGAAAGAAATATCTTCCTCGCCTCTCCATTTGTCACCAAATATACGATAGGTTGTATCCATGTGGTGGATACTGCAAACTTATCCAAGATGACGATAACATTCGATGCACTGGCGCCTGGGACGGTCCTGATGATACAGAATGGTGCCCATCCAAGAACGAACGACCAGGAGATAAGAAGAATAGTGAGTACTCCTAGTGACCCAAGACGAAAATCCAATTGAAACCAATTGAACACCAATTGAAATTTCAATTGGTTTCAATTGGTTTCAATTGGTCTCAATAGGTCTCAATAGGTTTTAACAGGTTTCAATGGGACCTCAGATGTTTTCAATTGGTCCAGATTGGCCCCATTGGACAAATTGGCCCCATTGGCCCCATTGGCCTAGGCCCCATTAGACTTTAATGGGTCCCCAATTGGTTTCAATTGGTCCGGATTGGCCCCATTGGACAAATTGGCCCCATTGGCCTAGGCCCCATTAGACTTTAATGGGTCCCCAATTGGTTTCAATTGGTCCGGATTGGCCCCATTGGACAAATTGGACCCATTGGCCTAGGCCCCATTAGACTTTAATGGGTCCCCAATTGGTTTCAATTGGACCAATTGGCCTTAATTTGGACTTCAATTGGTCCCATTGAAACCAATTGGCCAATTGAAACCAACAAATCTAGGCATCTCATGAATATTCATTATCACTTTACACGTGTCACAGAAAAATAAATTTATCATGATTTGTTAAGCAAATTATGACAATGCACATCAATTTTGTGATTTCTTTATTCCTTCAGCAATTATTAACCAATAGATTATTTTGTCTGATCATGTAACAATTACATTCACGTTTTAGCAATAGATATATTGATTTATATATTGATTATATGATTACTAACCAAAAAACAATATACATATTTAGTATATATATTTGTACGAGCCAATGTCACTGTCAATGAAACTCTTGAATTCACTTCAAATGATCTTTGTGATGAAGTTAATGCAAATGAGATTGGAATATACCTAATTGGTGGACAGTTGACAATATCGATTATGAAGTATCAATAATATATCACTGGTTCTTCTAACTGGATCGATTTACCAATTGAATCCCCATTGAATGCCCCCATTGAATCCCAATTCAATACCAATTGGCAATTTGGAGTAAATGGAAAGTGAAACAATGGGTACCCATTGAAACCAATTGGCAATTGGGTACCCATTGAAACCAATTGGCAATTGGTCCCCATTGGAACCAATTGGCAATTGGTCCCCAATTTGGAGTAAATGGAAAGTGAAACAATGGGTACCCATTGAAACCAATTGGCAATTGGTCCCCATTGAACCAATTGGCAATTGGTCCCCATTGGTTTCAATGGGTACCCATTGTTTCACTTTCCATTTACTCCAAATTGGATTCAATGGGGACATTCAATGGGGATTCAATTGGATTTTCGTCTTGGGGAGTATATCGCTGGATGATTCCTGGTTTGCCTTTTCTCTGTCGACGGTCATACCCACTCTGGACCCGATGGTTAGGATGCTGTTCCAAGTTATTGGGTGCTGCGTTGCGAACATGGGGGGCTACTTGCACCTCGATATTGTCGATGGCTCTTGACTGCTGGCGCACAATTCCAATGAGCTTGATGGAGATTACGGTCAAAAGGGCAAATGTCACGATCACGGGGGCAAGAAATAACATAGAATTCAGAACTTCTACCAAGTCGACAGTACCGATATTAAATGTAGTATTGAAAATGCATTGCTTTACACGAAGCTGGTAAAACGGTGAAGCATTGAAAGGAAGCGAGGTCACCGATATCAGCAGAATCAGAATAGATGTGACCACAAAAGCCACTCGTAATCTGGTCGGTGTGACAATGCTGTAAAAGCACAGGGGGCGGCTAATCAGTAGATACATAATGAAACTGATGCCAGATATACATGCCATGATGGCAATGAACGTGACATAGGTAGGAAACACAAAAAGTCTTGTTATAAGAATGCAGGAGTTCAAGTCTTTAAAACGAAACCAAAATATAGCCCACGTGTTCCAAAGAAGTCCAAGAGCGAGATCTAAAACAGCAAGAATTTGATAAAGTACTTTTATGATATCCTGCATCCTCTTCTGTTGATTAATGATGGCTATAACAACAATATTAAGAAAGGATGAGCAGAAAATTAGAAACACACCAGCACCCATATTCCAAGTAGACTGAAAAGTAGAGCTGTCTCGAGTCAGGTTTGATGCCATCTTCTCCGGGGAGTATAATGTTCATGACTATCATGTTATCATGTTTTTATACGACCAAAACGTCGGCACTCGCACATATTTAAATAGTCTAGAAAAGTTAAGGGGGAGGAGTAGGGGCCTGTCTGTCATTATAAGCGAACGGATTGTTGAGTTACAGCACTTGTATTGATCTTAAAAGCATCAATTCTATTCATCAATGTATGATCAATGGATGCTCAACGTGACTTACATACAATTTCATGTTTTAAGGCATGGGTTCTATTTACCTTGCTGTACCTGCCATGTAGACAAGAACACTTAAAGTCTTTGCCAAACAAAACATAAAGCTTTTGTGCTGAAGGTACATACAACACAAAATCTTACAAAATATAACTTTAAAGAAAAGCTGTATTCCTACATACGATTGCACTCCACTAAAATAAATGTTTCTGTGTCATTTGGTTTTTGATAAGATTTGTAGTTATGCCATATAAATATAATGTATTCTTGTGATGCATTTACCTGTTTAGTTTACGTTTGAATGACTCAAAACTCCAACACTATTATGAAATTTATTTTAAACCGCAAAAGTCAACAGATTTTTTCCCGAGAATGATTTCAGAATCTGTTAATGCATGATTTACTTTTGATCTAAACGCACTGATTTGACATTTTGCTATTATTTTTCTCGTATATTGTTTGTTTGATCATGTTTTGTTTGTAATATTTGTATCTTGTATTATAATATCCTTTTGCAAGGATTTTTGTAAAACAATGTCGTAATAACTTATGAAGCCACCCTGGATCAATCAATAAATATATGATTAGATAAATTAATGAAATAAGGGCAGAGTTTTGATTTTGTCGGAAGACTGAGGAGTTGACGGAACATAGGCCTAATAACCGTTATTCATGAGGGTCATTTCGATTAATAATGATAATAATAATGATAGTAAAAATAATAACATGTGTTGTTTATCTATGATAGCCTTATCAGTATGAATACTGTTCTCCCTGATAGCCCTGCAATCATTTTATTACACCGGCTTTAGACAAGCTAATGATAAAAAGGCGCTCAAGAAGACTTGGCAAATGCTTTCAATAATCTTGTTCAGACGGGATTTTGCTAGTCGGCGTAAGTTAAATCTCTGCAGCAGTAAATACCTCATGTATATTCCATTTACAAAAATGGTTTTACACACGCTCTTACTCGGACCAACTTGCCACGATTAAGTTAACACTACTTTCCACCAACCAGCGTAACTTACGCAGAGTCATCTATACACAGAGTTTGGCCAACCCGGTTCGAGTTGGACACAATATGGCGACTACTGCTTTGTTCGGAAAGCACAAATCAAAAGAATATACACCATGTTGGGACGCAGTGAAATCAAGTTGGCCAAACTTTGTGTATAGATGGCTCATGAACAGTCACAGATACTCCTGAGTGTAAGTGAGAGCATCCACACGGTCAAATTTCGCTTCCCTCTAGTCGTGTTAGCGAGTTACTCCTGGATTACTCCTGGGGGGTGTTTCACAAAGATTTTAAGTTGAACTTATCTCTAAGTTGGACTTAAAAATTATGGAAAGCCATTAGCATCATTGAAAATATATTGTTAAAGGTATTTTAAAAGGCATAAAATGTTGATTCAAATCATTTATATTTTCTATTATCATGGGAGATTTCATGTTCTTGATGTGGAATTTATGAAAAGTCTAAAATACTTGAATTTCTGCTTTTGAATATATTTCATTTTAAGACTCCAATGGCTGTCCATAATTTTTAAGTCCAACTTAGAGTTAAGTTCGACTTAGGATCTTTGTGAAACACCCCCCAGGAGTAAATAGGTCGGGGTAAGGGTAGGCGTAGCTAACATGATTATCGTTCAGACGGTCACTACTCGACCTTTACACCTAGCTACCTCACAATATTTACCCCGACTAGCTCTTAACACGACCTTTACCCCAGGGCAACTTGCCTCCGTCTGAACAAGACTAACAACACAATTCAAGATGTATATAAAATGGTTCCACCCGTTGAGGACATTTAAAGAAGTGACATCAGTTTTTTGTTTCAAAGAGAGTGAAATTGATCATGTTAAAAAGGAATTCAAAAATATTCAAGTTGGAAAATCGTCTGGTATTTATTGATTAAGTCCAAGTTTACTTTATCTGCTAATATTATTACTGAACCATTTTGCAATCTTTTCAATATGTCACTTATCCAAAGTCAATTACTAAAGGAATTTAAAACTGCTAAAAACATCTACATAAAGGTAAATGTTAAACAGACCTAAACAAATATAGACCAATATCGATTCTCAAACTCAATTAGACAAGTGAAAACTGGATTGCTTAGAGACAGATGTATATAGTAAAGTTGCAGAAACTTCAATCATGGTAATTTAAATCTAATTGGTTTTTTCCGCAGGATTTTTGTACGCCTGCCCTGAACTGGGCCCCGTTGCATAAAACTCACCATTGATGGTTTTGTTCTGTAGTGCAATTACTTGTGATTTCGAAGACAGAGATCCTCGAGCTTTTAACACAGTTGCATAAAGGATGTCTTTAACAGTATTTTGTATTTATCAGTTGATATTTTTATAAAGAGTCTGCCTAGAATATTGTTGTATCATTAGGTCCACTTTCATTGGAAACTACTTCATTCACTGAAAAAAAATGACACACTACGCTTTCTTTGATTTCATTTGATTTGAACTGGTGCTTTCTCTCTAATCTTTAAAAAAAAAAAAAAAATCATGTTTATCATAATTATGACATCGATCATTTTAATTACAAAAACAATGTTAACATCTGATATCTGACCAAATAGTACTTGATAATGAAACATCCAATTATTTTAGTTACATAATTTGTATTTTTCTTCGTTAGCACAAACGAATTGGGGTGTGATTTAATGTATAGTCTCACGACGTAAACATTTCATATATCATTATCACACCTAAGAACTATAAGGGTAGATTAAAAATCATCGCTATGTATAGAACACTTGGCATTGCAAATAAAGTCTTTGGCAATCGACATTGATTTGATCTGATTTGATTCATTCCTTCATATATGAATACCTCCTTAATTATATAAACAATTTTTATCAGGTGATTAAATTTAAATTTTAAAGTGTGTATATACACGTATAATTACGTATGTACATGACAGGATCACTGCAAGTTTTATTTTCAAAGCTTGATGGAGACGTTCAATATCAGTCAAGTACCCAGCTTCTAATACTTAGTTTCGTCTTGATTTTAGTGGAGGATTTTGCAACAAACTCGATCTAAGAATTCAAACTGTCTTCCAAGCGCCGTGAGCATTTAATTAGAATGAATGGTGGCGCTATATAAATCTCAGGTATTATTATTATTATTATGTTAATTATTGTTTGAAGCACCGACGGAGAGCATCCAAGCACATACATCTCACTTCAGCGTTGGTCAAAAGATAGATCACTGGCTGTAAGCATGTATTGCTCCCGGATAACATGTCCATGATATTCAATGTAGTAGAATCTACAGTTATGACATATGCGTAGACGTGCGGTAGCCACGGGATGTAAAACGAACCAGTTAGAAGAAATACTGTAACAAAACCTTTCAGCCCTCTTTTGCGCAACCGATCAAGATTCACATTGCCGTTTCGTACAACGCGAATTTGCGCATTTTCCAAACCACGGTCTTCTGGAAAGTGATTGCGGTTCTCCATGTTAACATTGTTGGCAGGGGCACGAGGGTTCTCATGAATGGCTACAACCTTATTGACTTGACATGCAATGACCAGCAGTCTGATATAGACTATTGTTGTAAAAAGCATTGTCGCGCAAACTGGACAGATCTGGATAACGGTGAGAACGATTGAAGCCCACTGAATCTTTACGCCGCTGTCACGTGCTATGCAACGTTCAATCAATACTTTGATAAAAGGTGAATCTGGAATAGGCAAATATATTCCACAGATAAGTACATTCACTAAGAATGTGGAGGCAAGTGTGGTGTAGAATCTGGTTCTTGTTACAATCGTATAGTAGCGTAAAGGCCTCGTGACGAGAAGATAAAGATTGAAACAGGTTCCACTGAGACAAGCCATTACAGATATTATAGACATCTGATACACAAATGCGAATGTCATGCTTACGATGGTACAAATCTTCTCGTTGGAACTTTGTGTCCAGAACATGTTCCACAGATTCCAAGCGCTGCCTAAAATCATATTCGACATAGCAAGTATCTGGTAAAGAACTCGCATGTATTCTTGTAGCTCTTTTTGGCGTCTAATAACGACCAGGACGATTGTGTTTAAAACAATAGTCATAGTAGTTATTAGGATCCTATAGGCATCAGGCTCTATGAATTCTGGTGCCACAGTCTCGACTTTTGCCATTTCAGCTGCCTGCTCTGTTTTTTCCTGTACCGCGAAAAACGATGGAGGTGCCTGTCTCGAGCAATACTGCCAGTTAGGAATTTTCAAAAGCTAGTCGGTCGATTTTATTGTAAGAGAGCCGGTTGCTCCAGGTTGAAGTGGCTGGTAAACCTGGTCTTCTCGGGCCAATTCGGGGGGAAATGCAACAAACGTTTATGATTCCGTTCCTAAAGAAATGTGGAGTTGTGTTGACCAAAGTCTAAAGAAGTGACTTTTGGCGCAGGAAAAATATCTTATACGGTATTAGATCATTGTAGAAGAAAAAAAGTAGGGGTCTGTCTGTCAAACAAACGGATGGGTCAAACAGTCAGTTACATCTGTATTAAAATTATCAGTTCTATTCGTCAAGATATAATCAGTGGATGCTCAACGTGACTTACATACAAATTCAAGTTTTAAGGCATAGGCACTATTTACCTTGCCGTTCCTGCCACGTGATAATCTGGCTAAAATCCTGGTGATTCAGTAAATTATGACAGCCTTAACGATTACCTATCACTTGCATCAATCACACACGTACTTAGCAAAGGCATATTCAATTAGTGAGAAAAAAACCCTGAAATGGACAGGATGCATGTCTGTTTTTGCAGACTTGATTTCGTTGCCAAACCCCAACAAAACTTTCGTGCTAAATGTGCCTAAAACACAAATCCTAAGTAAATAAATGTCCATTAATTTGGTACCTAGGGCAAGCATATGTCATTTATAAGTTGTTCATTTACATAGTATATCACAAACAAAAGTTCTGGCTACTTGATATCCTCAATTTAAATGTCGAAAATAACCTCCTCTCTTTGCATCGGAAATCAGTCACGGAGCTGGTTCACTATTTGTGACATCACGACCGGGAAGCGGAGTATATTCACGTACCCGGATGTTTCATAGAAAAGCATGTGCAGAGAGATACGATTTTCTGCTTATTTCGTTACAAAGGCTGAAAATTCTAATAACCCATACTTCTATATACAATTCCTTACCTTCCCCATAATATTTCATAGTATTGATATCAATTTCCCTTTTTAGAATTATAACATATACATGCCAACGATGTGCTATTAGTCGATACTTTCACCAAGTAATTATTTTTTGTTTGTGTTGAAATTAATTTTGTGAGATTATGCGTGTGATAGCGCTCGGTATGTAAAGTAGATCAGGTCGTTTGGCTTTATACTTCTCGATCGCGTTTGGTCTGCTTTAGCTAGCCAGCTTGATACACGTACGGTACATACTTTAGCTATTGTTATAAAATGATGACGTAGATCCTAATCAAATGATTGGTTGAAATCGTACTCGTGACCATGCATTTATTTAGCCTAACGCGAAATTTGGATAACTACCGGTCATTATCCTATGGCAGGAACGGCAAGGTAAATAGTGCCTATGCCTTAAAACTTGAATTTGTATTGGCGATCAATTTGCGATCGCAACCATTGAGATGTATCGTTTTACTTTTACTCTCGAAACTGGCTGCCGCGGACATTATTACGCAGTAGTTATCTAAGTTAGATCTAGATCAGTCATAGATGTAGACCTAGAAAGAGTAAAGTACGCACTTTGAGATGAGGGTGATTTATGAAATAACAAGGATCCACGTCATAATTTTATAAAACAAATATTACACAGCAATTTGTTCAGGCATTACTAAAATTACCCACACTCGGTACATTTGAAACAGTCCAAACACCCTCGGCTATCGCCTTGGGCGTGTTAGACTGTTCCAAAGGTACCTTGCATATGGGTAATTTTTACTAATGCCCTCACTGCATTGCATTATTTGTATAATAATGGCTGGTGAGTTTGACCAGAACGATCTTTTTATGGATTTTGAAGAGTTTATGGAGGAAGATGATGAAAGTGATGAGGGAGAAAGGGACGAGCGTGCAGACGAGGACGATGGACGTTTGGAGGACGCAAGTGGGGACTCGAGTCGGGGACGCAAGTTGAAGAGCTTGGGCAAGGAGCCGTAGACGTTCCTGTAGCCGGGGTGGTGGAGTAGGGGAAGTAGTACCGCAGGTGATGGACCCACGTACGACCTTATCTCCACGAACCTTGCCGAGCAGTAAACTCGTCTTAAAACTCTACCAAAAAGGAGAATATGAGGATATAAAAATAAATCAGCGACTGGAAAATGTATCTTCGTTTAATATTCGTTATTCAAATGAAAACAGAAAATCCATCACATATACTCACTAACAATAACAAAATCTAAGCTCTGACAAAATAGCATTTACGTAGGCATATCACTGCAAATCACTGTCACTAAGCCAATGTTCCCGTTCGTGACGTCAATAATAGAAGACCGAAGTCTACGTGCAATTCCGCGTTTCAGACTTCGAGATTTTGGTGGAGTTTACTCACATAAATTCACCTTCCTAAACTTGTTTTTTAGGTTGGACACCATTTAGTGATATTCTTGGGGTTAAAATCGCTTTCTATTGACGTTATTATCTCAATATTTGGGATTGTCCTAGAATGTCAGCTTTAACCAAAAAAAGAAGCTGTATTCCTATATACGATTGCACTTCACTGGCATAATTATTTCTGTATCATTTGGGTTTCGATAAGATTTGTGGTTATGCCATATAAATACAATTTATACCTGTGATGCATTTACCTGTTTAGTTTACGTTTGAATAACTAAAAGCTCCAACACTGTTATCGATGACATTTATTCGTCAAAACGGCAAAAGTTTACATATTTTTCTCGAGGTTGATTTCAGAATCTGTTTATAGATGATTTACTCTTGACATAAACTGATTGGGTTTAAATTTTGCTATTATTTGTGTCTCGCATATTGTTTGTGTCTAATTGTTTTCATGATCATGTTTTGTTTGTAATATTTGTATCTTGTATTGTAATGTCCATTTGCAAGGATTTCTGTAAAACAGTGTCAAAATAGATGAAGCCACCCTGGTAAAATAAGACTAAATAAATAAATAAATAGAAAAATAAATAAACAAATAAATAGATAAATAAATAAATAAATGATAAGATAAATTAATGAAATTATTGAAAGTTTATACTGAGGAGTTGACGGAACATGGGCTTAATAACCGTTATACATGAGGGTCATTTCAAATAATAATGATAATAATAATGATAGTAAAATAATAATGATAACATATTGCTCAGGTTGGCTCAATTTCCCCCGGGGGTAAGAGGGGTTTTAATATTTATAAATCGGGCCGAAAATTTCGCAACGACTCAGCCAGCCGCTGAAAAAGCGGGGGGGGGGGGGGGGGGTGGGGGGGGGGGGGGGGGGGGTAAGGGGACACTTTTCTTTCTTTTTTTTTGGTCTCGAAATTTGAAAATTTGACATTTTGCTCCGCTTGGGGGGGGGGGGGGTAAGGTCACCTTTTTAGGTCAGCCATGGGAATATATATATATATTATTATTATTATTTTGTTTTATAATTAAAAAAACAAAAAACAAACATAAAAAACAAAGGGGGGGGGGAGGGGGTTTTAGGGGGGTTATGGGGATGGAGTTAACACATATAAATACCTAAGGGGGGGGGTTTAACCCCCTAACCCCCCCCCCCCCCCCTGTGTACGCGCCTGGGTATGATGTGTAAACCGGGTGTGCGGAAATGGTGTTTTGGGGATGGGAAGTGAGAGTGTTCATGTGTGTGGTAATTGTATGTGTCTCAACAATTAAAGACTAATAAATGACAGATGGCTTATCATAAATCTACAATGGCGAGTAAACTGTCCACATCACAGTCCACTGATAAATGTGCCTTGAACGTATATAGCAAACGGCAATCGGCGGATCAGACGACACTTGATAGTGATTTTGTATGTGTGATTGCTTTGCTAAATATAAAATACAAGAACCTTTTCTATATCTTTAAAATATCATTGATAGCTGTTAAATAAACATTTAGTAAAATACACTTACCAAACTACATAAAACAATGAAGTACTTGACTGTAAGTAGGGGAGTTTGATGTGGTGCACAATTGCACCCCTCGGTAAATAATCGAATAGTCCATGGCGTTCATGAATATTCTTTTTTTTGCTTACCTCGGAAAAATGTTTGCCTATACTACGGGGTTTGGCTGAAATGGACATAATGGACCATTTAGAACTGTCTATAATAATTCATGCTTGTTATCCTTCGTGTGCTTGACTTAAAACCTTACAATCGGGTGGTAAATTGCGTCCAAAGTTCAACTTGTTGCACATGTGTTATATAGGCAATGACGAACTGGCGACCTATCTTGATCAAATTACAGTAGATGAACTTTCAAAAGTCAATGGGACATGAGGGTTCCAATGAAAGAGCTAGTGTCAACGTACGTCGGGTGGATGTGCTTTTCGTTTAAACAAAAAAAGAATTTTTAACGATTTTGGGTGGTAAAAATCCATAGGCTAACATGTTAAACGGCTGGACTCTGTCGATAGGGGGCGTTGTCCGATGAGACTAAATGGAGCTATATGTAATAATAACATGTGTTGTTAACTAGGATAGCCTTATCAGTATGGATATTGTTCTCCCTGATAGCCCTGCAATCATTTTATTACACTAGATTTTAATAGACAAGCTTCAATGATAAAAAGGCGCCCAAGAAGACATTACAATTTTTTCACTAGTCTTGTTCAGACGGGGTTTTGCTAGTCGGCGTAGCAGCAGTAAATACCTCATGTATATTTCATTTACACCAATAGTTGTCAACACGATCTTTCTCGGACCAACTTGCCACGATTAAGTTAACACGACCTTCCACCGACCTTAGGCAGAGTCATCTATACACAGAGTTTGGCTATTAACCCGGTTCGAGTTGGACACGATATGGCGACTACTGCTTAATAGTTGGGCAAGCACAAAACGAAAGAATATACGCCATGTTGTGACCCAGTGAAACCAAGTTGGCCAAACTCTGTGTATAGATCGCTCGTGAAAGGTCACATATACTCCCGAGTGTAAGTGAGAGCATCCACACGATCAACATACGCTACCCTCTAGTCGTATTAGCGAGTTACTCCTGGACAATTCCAGGAGTAAATAGGTCGGGGTAAAGGTAGGCGTAGCTATTAAACACGATCATCGATCAGACGGTCACTACTCCGAACTTTACACCTACCTCACAATATTTACCCCGACTAGCTTTTAACACTACATTTACCCCAGGGTAACTTGCCTCCGTCTGAACAAGACTGACAACACAATTCATGGTGTATACAAAATGGTTCCTCCCGTTGAGGACATTTAAAGAAGTATCATCAGTTTTTTGTTTCAAAGAGATTGAAATATATCATGTTAAAACAAATTATTCAAGTTGGAAAATCATCTGGTATTGATTGAATAAATACAAGTTTACTTTATCTGCTAATATTATTGCTGAATTATTTTCGAAGCTTGATGGAGACGTTCAATATTAGTCAAGTACCCAGCTTTCAATGGGCCATTTCGTCTTGATTTCAGTGGATGATTTTACAACAAACTCGATCTAAGAATTCAAACTGTCTTCCAAGCGCCTTGAACTTTTAATTAGAATGGGTGATGGCGCTGTATAAATCTCATGTATTATTATCATTTTGCTATTTGTTTGAAGCACCGACGGAGAGCATCCAAGCACATGCATCTCGCTTCAGCGTTGGTCGAAAGATAGATCACTGGCTGTAAGCATGTATTGCTCCCGGATAACATGTCCATGATATTCACTGTAGTAGAATCTACAGTTATGACATATGTGAAGACGTAAGGTAGCCATGGAATGTAAAATGAACCAGTTAGAAGAAATACTGTAACAAAACCTTTCAGCCCTCTTTTGCGCAACCGATCAAGATTCACATTGCCGTTTCGTACAACGCGAATTTGCGCATTTTCCAAACCACGGTCTTCTGGAAAGTGATTGCGGTTCTCCATGTTAACATTGTTGGCAAGGACACGAGGGTTCTCATGAATGGCTACAACCTTATTGACTTGACATGCGTTGACCAGCAGTCTGATATAGACTATTGTTGTAAAAAGCATTGTCGCGCAAACTGGACAGATCTGGATAACGGTGTGAACGATTGAAGCCAACTGAATCTTTACGCCGGTGTCACGCGCTATGCAACGTTCAATCAGGAGTTTGATAAAAGGTGAATCTGGAATAGGCAAATAAATTCCACAGAGTAGTACATTCACCAAAAATGTGGAGGCAAGTGTAGTGTAGAATCGGGTTCTTGTTACAATCGTATAATAGCGTAAAGGCCTCGAGACGAGAAGATAAAGATTGAAACAGGTCCCACTGAGACAAGCCATTACAGATAGCACAGACACCTGATACACAAAGGCGAATGTCATGCAAATGATGGTACAAATCTTCTCGTTAGAAGCTTGTGTCCAGAACATGCTCCACAGGTTCCAAGTGATGCCTAAAATCATATTCGATACAGCAAGTATCTGGTAAAGAACTCGCATGTATTCTTGTAGTTCTTTTTGGCGTCTAATAACGACTAGGGCGATCGTGTTCAAAACAATAGTCATAGTAGTTATTAGGATCCTACAGGCATCAGGCTCTATGCATTCGGGTGCCACAGTCCCGACTTTTGCCATTTCAGCTTGCTGCTCTGTTTTTTCCTGTACCAAGAAAAATGATGGAGGTGCCTGTCTCGAGCAATACTGCCAGTTAGGAATTTTCAAAAGCTAGTCGGTATATATATAAGTGGCTGGTAAACCTGGTCTTCTCGGGCCAATTCGGGGGGAGATGCAACAAACGTTTATGATTCCGTTCCTAAAGATTATTGTGGAGTTGTGTTGACCAAAATCTAAACAAGTGACTTTTGGCGCAGGAAAAATATCTTATACGGTATTAGATCATTGTAGAAGAAAAACAAGTAGGGGTCTGTCTGTCAAACAAACGGATGGGTCAGACGGTCAGTTACATCTGTATTAAAATTATCAGTTCTATTCGTCAAGATATAATCCGTGGATGCTCAACGTGACTTACATACAAATTCATGTTTTAAGGCATAGGCACTATTTACCTTGCCGTTCCTGCCACGTGATAATCTGGCTAACATCCTGGTGATTCAGTAAATTGTGACAGCCTTAACGATTACCTATCACTTGCATCAATCACACACGTACTTAGCAAAGGCATATTCAATTAGTGAGAAAAAAACCCTGAAATGGACAGGATGCATGTCTGTTTTTGCAGACTTGATTTCGTTGCCAAACCCCAACAAAACTTTCGTGCTAAATGTGCCTAAAACACAAATCCTAAGTAAATAAATGTCCATTTATTTGGTACCTAGGGCAAGCATATGTGATTTATAAGTTGTTCATTTACATAGTATATCACAAACAAAATTCTGGCTACTTGATATCCTCAATTTAAATGTCGAAAATAACCTCCTCTCTTTGCATCGGAAATCAGTCACGGAGCTGGTCCACTATTTGTGACATCACGACCGGGAAGCGGAGTATATTCACGTACCCGGATGTTTCATAGAAAAGCATGTGCAGAGAGATACGATTTTCTGCTTATTTCGTTACAAAGGCTGAAAATTCTAATAACCCATACTTCTATATACAATTCCTTACCTGCCCCATAATATTTCATAGTATTGATATCAATTTCCCTTTTTAGAATTATAACATATACATGCCAACGATGTGCTATTAGTCGATACTTTCACCAAGTAATTATTTTTTGTTTGTGTTGAAATTAATTTTGTGAGATTATGCGTGTGATAGCGCTCGGTATGTAAAGTAGATCAGGTCGTTTGGCTTTATACTTCTCGATCGCGTTTGGTCTGTTTTAGCTAGCCAGCTTGATACACGTACGGTACATACTTTAGCAATTGTTATAAAATGATGACGTAGATCCTAATCAAATGATTGGTTGAAATCGTACACGTGACCATGCATTTATTTAGCCTAACGCGAAATTTGGATAACTACCGGTCATTATCCTATGGTAATGACCGGTCATTGGCGATCAATTTGCGATCGCAACCATTGAGATGTATCGTTTTACTTTTACTCGCGAAACTGGCTGCCGCGGACATTATTACGCAGTAGTTATCT